>NW_006497421.1:2522526-2544509 GCF_000471905.2 Amborella trichopoda
GGGGGGGAGGGAGGGAGGGCATTGTTTTCTGGTGTTTTATGAAATTTTATGCCACTTCTTGTTTTCTCTAATGCTTTGGACTGACAACTATTTTCCTAGATATTTTTACACGTGACTTTGATTAGGTTTCTTTTTCAAATTCTTATGTCTTGCCTATCTTGTAGATAAAGGCTTCCCAAAAGGACTTTGAACAGCTACTTCAGGAACAAAGGTTTGATCAAGTTTTATACTAAAAAGATGCACTTTGTAGTGTTTTCCTTATTTGATGCTATACACACTCTAGAATAGTGGTTAGATATGAAAGTTTTTTTTCTGATGGGATCATCTTTGGCAGGTGAAAACTCGCTTAAAAAGAAAACTCTCGCTTTGTGGCACTGCTTGTTAAGATTATTGTGGTCCTCTAATTGTGTAGGCCTGTTCTCTTAAATCCTACTGGTAAGCCTGAAAATTACAACTACATACCACCCAATATAGATTGTCCTCTCATGAGTTTGTATCTACATTACATTTACAAGTTAGAAGACTACTGCTCCCTTTTTGTGTTCAGCCTGTAAAGCTCTGTGTGTTTTGTACTAATGTGTTTTCTGGACAGCTCAACCTCAGTTCAGGGGAAACTGCTGCAGCACAATCTAGATCCTGAAGTTGTTTCTGCTCTCAAGGGTCTTAAGAAGCAGCTTGTTGAAAAGGAATCAAAGTAGTCTGTGGTTTCTCTATGTTGGTTGTGGCCCTCAATTGCAAAAGAAATTTATCTCATGAATTAATTGTGCATTTATTTGTCATAAGGATATTTACATTTCACATGGAAGAGTTGTTTTCATTTAAATCATAGGGAAGAAAATGGATTTCATGAAGCTTGGTGATTGTGGGAGAGAGATGAAGGTCCTTGGTTTTTTCTTGCTCCACTTCTCTTATTTTGGCCCAAACACTCTTTCTGAAATTATGAGGCCCCACTTAGTGGTCCTTTCTTTTTGATTATTGGCTGTGTAGTTTCCTCTTTAGCTTCTTTGTACGGTTGCATGTTCTGCATTTTTTTGAAGCTAGTGTGCAATTGTTGCGGGTCTTCTATGCAGCAGCCTCCATATCACAAGGGTTGAAGGTTGTGACCACATTATGGAAACATAAGGCTTTTGGAGCTACATTCCAATGATAGCAGCTGGATTAGTTGTTGCTCTATCCCATGCTTTGAAAGCTTGGTTATGTTAACTTTGACCAAAGAAGTGCATCAACCTCGAACTTCCTAAACTAATCAAAGCTTATAGCAATGACATTCCAAGTAGGACGTGGCTGAGTTACTTGGCCTCAGGCAAGGCGAGTTTCACCCGAGTGGGCTGAACACCCCTGTGAACATTGATTACACATATTATATGTCCATTTGAGTCAAAAGCGAGCAAACAACTTCTTGGTAGGATGCCCACACCAGTGTGGGGGAAGTTCAAATCCCCTCCCAAACATTGTGGTTAATTATTTTTTCAAAATCAGATTTGTTTTAAGAAGTCAAAAAAGGGCAGTTCCAAGAAGTACCATGGGGGGAATGCAGCCTAAGACTTTGTGTAAAAGGGAATACAAAGAGTGGCCAACTTACCAACACGCCCCGTTATGTTTTTTATACGAAATGGGTAGGTTATATATGTTGGGTTTATGTGGCCTTTAAAGGTTTTATGAGTGTTTGTAAAATGAAATGATATAGTAGAACATGAACTCAGTGGGAGTGTGGTCTCTCGTGGATCATATTAAGCAAATGATGTTTGCAGATACCGTATTGTGCTTGACGATCTAGGCCAGTCGGTTGGGAAAAACCCATGTTACTTGGGCATAAAGAACAAACCGAAAAGGGCTCTAATGGGTTAGCTTTTGATGAGGTTGGATAATATGCCCGATGCGTGAGTTGAGGGACTGTGTGACCCTTGTGTGTGATGGTGGCCTATAGAGACAAGGGTCAATATTTCATCCATGTACAATAACACGGCATGCATATCGATAAATCGTTCGAGAAAGTCAGAAATCCATTTTTTAGGGTGAAACGTATGCATGTGTGAGAGATACCCCTATGAGCCATAGAACTGTGATTGCATAAGGTCTTGGTGACTTTGACTTGTCTCTAGGGGAGGACCTGGAATCCACAGATTGGGATTGTGACTCCTTGATTCATCGACCTGACCTGGTGACCCGCTAATGAGCCCATACTTGGATTGTGGGTCATGGGAAACACTGGGTAGGTCTGATAAAACAAGTGTGGTCTGTAGTCCACAGTTGAAGGTGGAGTGCCCCATGATTGTTGATTCTTAAACCATATGGATTCTTTTCCCTTGTGTTTGTTTTATGATGGAAATTATTTTAAGATTATTATTTGAATTTTTATGAACCTCTGGATATTTTATTTATAATTTTTGGATTTATAAAATTAAAGATATTGATTTTACAATTGTTTAAATATTCAAATAATATTTTAAAATCTTTTTATTAATTTTAAATATATAAAAATATCATGGGGGCCCATTGTGCATATGGGCCTGCCATAATTGTTTTTAGAAGATGGGGCCCATGAGTGCCTCATTTGGGTGGCACGCCCCACCCTTATGCTCTTTCTTATTTTTTGGTGACATGACATGTTGCCATATGGTTGAAAGATATCGACTAAATATTGATTTGATATATTTTTGAAAGATTTTGTGGAAATGTTGAGTAGACTTGTGTTATTTTATGGTATATACAATATTTTGATTAGATTTAATTTATTTAATTTCTATTGATGGAAAAAAGGTTTAGAAAAGGGAGATAATGGTTCATGCACTTTTCATAATGTTGATGACCCATCTATGGAATGGATGACTCATATATTTCACCCCACAAGTCACCTTTGATCGACGATCTATGTCCAATCTCACAAGAAGATGCAAGCCAAAGAAAACCCTAAGAAACCTAAATCTTATTCAAAGCTCATAAAAATAAATTGTCTATACCAAAAAATCTCTACACCTTATCTCTTGTACCTAATTCCTATATTTATCTCTTGTATCCCAAAAAGGGGGCACACACCACTCTCTCATGTTTGATTTCTTTCATATTGTGAAAGAACCTAAGGGTTTAGGTTATAGAGTTCTTCTCTAATATCTTTTAAATATGGATTTATGGCTAAGGGTTTTAAGGTTTAGCAAAAAGAGAATCCATCTCTTTGAAGTTAGGTTGCTAAAAGAATTCACCTAAGGTTTGAATTTGTGATCAAAGGGGTTCATGTTCCATTGGTGTGGCTTGGCCAAAATTTGCTTTCCCGGTGCGAGATTGAAGCTAGACTGTTGATACAGCCCCATCGGATGGTGGTGACTCGGTGTGGAGTGTAATAAGCCCGATTGATGTAATCTCCTGCACTCTTCCTTTTATTTCTCGCAATCTTATCTTTTATTCTCAAGCATAGTGCATAGTTGTTTCAATGATATCAAGTTATTAAGATCTTGGTTTTATTATTATGTTGATTTTATTTTGAAATTTATCTTATTATAATAAAGACCACCTGTAAGTGATCTTTTGCCAAAAGAAAAGGGTGAAAAGAAAGAAAAAAAGAAAATGTATTTCCCGGTAAAAGATCACATAGATGTTTCTTTCAATATATTATATGCTATTATTTCTGTCACTATTTTCAGCTTTTTAATTCGGATGGATACGGGCGAGTTACTCGGACTCACCTGACTAACTTGGCTCCACCAATGGGGCGCCAATGTCTTTGTGGTCTTTCATCATTTGCTGCTTGTATTTAACTCCCGTTAAATGGTAGACTTGAGCACAAGTATCATATATTGGATTTCTTAGCCATTTGCCGAGTCGTCAATTTAGGGTTTGCTTATGAAGAGACTGAAATGCATTGTTTTAGTAATTGGTTGAGGATGATTTGGACAGTTTTCGAGTAGCATTCAGAATGGGTGTGTTTAACAGTAGGAAAGAAAAGGTTGACGGGGTCTTTTATATTGCAATGTTTGAAATGAGGTGCTCCATCAATAGGGCGGGGTGGTAGACAGTTTTTACCACCAATTTCCACTTACCAAATGAATCCACATTCTTAGGGCTAAGGGGTTCTTACAGCTCTCGGGTCCTTTTCAGGTTTCCGTATTAGAGCTAGACCTAGGGTTTAAACCTCCCTCATGCAACGGAAGCTGACTTACCTTCTAGAGTGAGAGAGAGATCTTGCGATGACTTCCTCTTGGGCTGTCTCCTATAACTTCCATAAAAATTTATAGCGTTTAAGAGAATGAATAAAATACTTGGTAATCAAATAGGTCCTACATCTACATTAGGATGCTTTGTTGAGGTTTAGGGGCCATTTAGATACCTGCAAATATATTGTTTGTGAAATATAATATATTATTGGTGTAATACATTACTGTGTAATACATTACCTGCAAATGGATTATTACTGTTTGGATAGTATTTAGATACAACTTGAGAAATACATGACCACTGTTTGGCTATGTATATGGGAAATGCATTACCAACATTTTACCCGCACTTGCCTATATATTATCACTTCTTTCTTTTTTTTGTCACAAAATTCCATTGAAATGTGGAATTAAAGTCATCATCACATCATTTCAAAAATATTTTCTAATAATAATATCATCACCATTCTAAAAAGTTTTTCTAATAATAATTTGTACCATTCTAAAATCATCAATTTTTTACTTATTTTGCATGCCTTTGGCACTTATATGGAATCACTTGTCTTTTAATATGATTAGACTTTGGTTTCAACATGATGTCATTGGAATAATATGATTGCAATAACATGTTTTAATTGTGATAAGCCTTATTTTTATTTATTTATTTATAGAAGTCTTTTAAATGTCTCTCTATATAATTTCAAATAAGCAATAAATTATGATATCAAATTAAAAATCTTTATAGTACACATTAAAATGGGAAGAAGTTTGATTAATAAACTAAAAGATTTAGTAATTGCAGTAAAATTTTGAGGTATTGGAGGAAACTAAAAAGGTATTTTACTTCAATTCAGCTTTTACTAATCTCTTATGAGGATTATGTTGGGTCAAATTTTTTATTATAATTGTGTTGTGTAATTTCTTATGTTGGGTGAAATTTTTTATTATAATTGTGCTGTGTAATTTCTCATTGATTAGATATGATAAGGAGAATGGATATGCTAAGGAGTGAGAATGAAAAAGTCTAGATGAGAGAGTGAGGGGCTTAAAAAAAATAAAATAAGGATAAGAGAATGAAAAGGTCCAGAGAGTAAGGCACTCAAAAAAAAGGAAAAAAGAGGAAGAGGCCTCAAGATAAAAGGTTTCTCTAATGAGGATTATGTTGGAGGCTTATGTTGGGTGAAATTTTTTATTATAATTGTGCCGTGTAAATTCTCATTGATCAGATATGCTAAGGACAATGGATATGCTAAGGAGAGAGAATGAAAAGTTACAGATGAGAGAGTAAGGGGCTTACAAAAAAAATAAAAGGATTAAAGATAAGAGAATGAAAAAGTCCAGAATGGATATATCGAGATAGAATGAAAAAATCCAAATGAGAGAGTAAGGGGCTCAATAAAAGAAAAAAGAGGAAGATGCTTAAAGATAAGAGAATGAAAAATAGAGATGAGAGAGTAAGGGGCTTTAAAAAAAAAAATTTCTCTCATACGTTGGGTGAAATTTTTTATTATAATTATGTTGTGTAATTTCTTATGTTGGGTGAATTTTTTTATTATAATTGTGTCGTGTAATTTCTCATTGATCCGATATGCTAAGGAGAATGGATACGCTAAAGAGAGAGAATGAAAAAGTTCAGATGAGAGAGTAAAGGGCATAGAAAAAAAAGAGGAAGAGGCTCAAAGATAAGAGAACGAAAAAGTTCACATAAGAGAGTAAGGTATTTAAAAAAGAAAAGAAAAAAAGAGGAAGCAGCTTAAAGATAAAAGGGCTTAAAAAAAAAAAAAAAAGGAAAAAAGAGAAAGAGTCTTAAAGATAAAAAGGCTTAAAACAATTGAGTTAGATGGCTTGGATGTGTGTCGCAAAGACTGAACTTTTTTTTTTTTTGAACTTTGAGTCTTTTTTTAGGTGAATTAGTGCGGAGAGGGCCTCTACCTTTGTAAGAATTGAGTCTAGGACTTTTTGAACTTTGAGTCTTTTTTTAGGTGAGTTAGTGCTGAGAGGGCTTCCACCTTTGGTAAGAATTGAGTTTAGGATATAGTAATGCAAATCATCAAACGCTAATCAATTAAGCCCAAGATCTTTTCTATGATAGTCTCCTCAATGATATACGCACAATTGCCAGATTTCAAATCTAACGGACAATAATTGTTGTGACCTTATTGTATTCAAAGTAAATAATCTCTTTATACACTTTTTTATTTATTATACTTAGCAGCTAGCGCATTAAATGCACCTCTCTAAATTTTTTTGGACCCCTTAGGTTCTTACATGTATAACGCTGGCCATGAAAAAACCGAAAAGAAAGAAGATTTGGCCATGTGACTTTGTTTCTTTATTACTACCATCGGATGCCGTTATCATCAGATTTGAGGGGCGGCCGCGGCTCTAACAAGTACTTTTCTCTGAATTTATTGGCATGCTTGACCACCCAGGTGAGAGAGGAGAGGGGGTGGGTCCCATTGGTCAAAGGCATACAACAAATTTATAAAGAAAGAAGGAGGAAAAAAATATCTTGGATGATCAAAGTAATAATAATAAATATACAATCGTTTTCTAAGCCGTCCATCCAATTAGAGTGGTGACTGCTAGTCAAAGTGGGGCCCATCAAGTCAGCCCCTTTCTCCAAGCTCGCACGTGCAAGTGGGGGATACGCGAGGAACAAGAATGGCCCACAATCACGGACCTCTTTCTTTGTCTTCTATTCTACGTCTATGATCAATAAATCCAAAACACTACAACCATCTGTTATCTCTTTTTCCCTCTCTCTTCAAAATTAATCTAAAAGGATTCCGGCTTTGTATCGCCTTTAACCCAATGTTGTTATATTCATTTTGTAATCTTTTTTGGTTTAGTGAAAAAAAAATGAAGCAATTTGATGTTTGACCAATTCATAAGAACAATTTGGATTTTTTTTAAAAAAATATAAATAATTAGATATTTATTTATATAATATATAAAAATAATAAAAAAGAAATTTTTTTTTAAAAAAATACTTTTATATAGATATTTTTTTGTTTAGGCCGAAGAGATCGATGGCTGAATCTGACTGAAACAGCAGCACCAGGCTTCGCTTCGGTTCGGTCTAATCCTAAAATTTATAGGTGAAGCAAAGCAAATTTCACAACACTGCTTTAACCTCTGTGAGGATGATCTCTATCTCTCTCATACGCCTGATTAAGCTGGAGGCTTCCATATATCCTATTAATGTACACACAAGCTAAATCTAGAACGTAGACAAGGGGACGTGAAACGCTGATCCTGCAATTGCAGTGGTTTGGATGGTGAATCTGATCCATCGATTTCAAAAGTAGTGTTTTACATTTGTTGTAACACTAACACATACATGGAAATGACTGTGGTCATGGTTGGGAATAAGATATGTAGAATTGCAACTAAACTTTTTACTCTGTTGCATGAAAATCATATTAATTCCAAAAGAAAGGAACGGGGTCCTCTTGATTTAAGAAAGCTCACAAAATTTCCAACTATGCCTCTTGTAGAAATGCCCCATATCAATTGAATATTAACACTTTTTTGAAGAACACGATGCTGAATTCAAGTTCACAGACTGGAAAGCAATCCTTATGGGCTCCAACCTAGCTTACATAGATATGTCCAAAAACAAACCTGTAAGAGGGGATGCACTTACCAAAGTTTTCAAAATTTTGTCTTGTTTGGAAATTTTTTGTTTTAGGTAGATAGATAAGAGCTGTATTTTCTTAGTATTCTCGCAGTAATAACACTGATGCTTGATTAGGACCCGGTTTTTGTGCGGCCAAGCCCTCATACGTAGAAATGCGGGCCTCTTATTAAATCTATTTTTGAGATGGATTTTAAGACTTAACTTTTTAGGGACATGTAATCTCTAATATGGAGATCACGAATATAAAAAAATAAATAAAATTTTAAGACTAAAAATAATAATTCTAGTAAGAAAACATTTCGACCGTTAGTTTCCATTGTTTTTAGATGGAACACCTACTTGCATCCATCTTTAAGATGGATGTTTTAACTTTCTAGACCGTATATGTAGAAATGAGGTCCAGCCGACATGAAACAATTTTTTTTTTTTAATTAATGTATGCGAGAGAAATGGATTAACAATCCAATTAATTGAGAAAATACTATCATTATGATGATGTGAGAGACATGGATTAACACCCTATGTTTATGTATTTGTATATTGGGTTTGGGGTTTACCATGGATCAGCATTTCTAGTTAGGTAATATATCACTAGAGTATGGACATGAGTATATACATTATTCATAGGCCCATAAGTTTGAATATGGAGATGAGATGAGATGAGGTGAACTTTTCCTTGTCCATTATGGGATTGGTTTCAAATTTCAAAAGGATCAAGTTGGTATACAATGCAAGTGGTTAATAGAGTTAGAATAGAGTAGTAGGGTGGGTGCTGATTGAGGCTTTGGTCCCGGCTTCGATTCTTGACAGGTTGCGTGCACCTTATATAATTTATACATACGTGGGTTGGAGACCACAGATTACCTATTTATTTCCCTAGAGAAATTGAAAAATAAAGGAAAGGGACAGAAGTGTGCAGCTACCAAGCACTACTAAGGCATGCTTGGGCAAAGAAAAGTTAAAAACCTATCTAATGGGTGAGACCCATGAGATTACAAAAATGGTGGGGAAAACAACCAACCCGACATGCCCATTACCAAGCACTACTAAGGCAAAAATGGTGGGGAAAACAACCAACCCGACATGCCCATTACCAAGCACTACTAAGGCATGCTTGGGAAAATAAAAGTTAAAAACTTATATAATGTGTGAGACCCATGAGATTACAAAAGTGGTGGGGAAAACAACCAACCCGACATGCCCATTCTTGGGGCTTCTTTGCATGAAAATTGAACTTTTTTGGTAAGTAGTTGGCACATACCTTGTGTTACATATAATATAATTTAAATATTTTTTGTATCTTTAAGCTATTTAGTAATTTTTGGCTACAAATATACGATTTTTATAAATGTATTTTGAATAAAGTAAAAACAAATTTTAAAGAGTATAAACTTAGGACGCGGTTAGCATGCGGACAAGCCCTCACATATAGAAATGCGGGCTTGGCAATAAATATATTTTTAATCCTAATTTTTAGAGAATGTATAATCTTTAACATGGAAATCAAGAATATAAAAAAATAAATAAAATTTGAAAACTAAAAATAAAAATTATATTAAAAAACCATTTGGACCGTTAGTTACAATTGTTTTTAGATGGACCGCCTATTTGCATCCATGTTTACGATGGATGCTTTATACCTTTGGACAATATATTGTAGACATGAAGTCCAGCCTGAAACAATTGCTCATAAAGTTATATGTAAAACTATATGTAAGTCTATGAGCGATTTACGTATGGACCTTAAAATTTTAGGTAAACTATGAAATGCTGTGCTTATACGGAGAAATTACAAAGAAGGTCGGAAATAAATTTTATTTTATTTTTTTCCAAAATTGCTCCTCGGTCAACCCGAATTTTGATTTTTTTTCTTTTAAATTTTTTTTTGTTAGTAGGGCAATGCCCCAAGATTTAAGGTATTTCCCTACTAACAAAAAAACTAAAAAAAAAGAAAATCAAAATTCGGGATGTGTGAAGGGCAATTTTAGAAAAAAAAAGAAAAAAAAAATAGGTTTACCGACCTTCATTGTAATTTCTGCTTATAACTAAAGCATTTCATATTTTACCTAACGTAAATCACTCCAAATTTATCTCAAATAAATTTACAGAGGACACTGGGAAGAAAAAGTTAAATCTTAATTTTATTGAAACAGTGAATTATAATGAGTACATCGAAATAGGACCATGTTTTATGAGTTAACTAGAAGCGTGCCCTTAGCTAATTGAGAAAGGAAAAGATCGATAACATGAAAAAGATGCGATGGAGGTGTGGTGTTACGGAGCCCAGTTGATTAGTGGGTGGAAAATCAGAGGAAGATCTTATGTTAGGTAATTATTACAACTACTCTAAATCCTTCCAATTAAGTACGGAACTTTTACTGAATATTCTAAGAAAAGTATCGCATGCATATATTAAAAAAAATGAGGAGAAAAGGCTGCTGGTTGCCTAAACCCTAAAAACAATAGGAAGATGATAGTTTTGTGAATTAGTGAACTCATCTTTTGATGTGCTCTACATTTCACTCGTATCAAACTTGAGTTTGAATTCTTTATAGTCTCTCTCTCTCTCTGTCATCTTTCAATTCAATTCAATTCATGGGGTTTAGGTATTTCTTTCTCTCTCTCTCTCTCTCTCTCTCTCTCTGATGTAGTTGTTGTTTCATAATAACAGTTGGTCTCCCCCCCCCCCCCAAAGGGAAGGAGTTTGGCTTCTAGTTTTTGTAGCCGGATGGGGAAAAAGAAAACCAGAGAGTCACGACATGGATTGGATTGGCGTCGGTGGATGTGCGTGCATGTGTATGCTTACATCACTCATGCATCAGACTTTGACCTCCACTATCACACCCATCAATGCGCGTTTATCAAAATTGATCTTTTCACAATTCTCAAACAACCGCCAAACTGGTCCTGTCCACCCATTCCATTGTATATCGTACCTACCCTTTCCTTTCTAAAACATAGCGCAACCTTAAAAATCGGACTTAGCTCTACTCTCAAGCTGATGTCCCACCATCATACTTGTGTGGGTCGGGTGGGATCTGATATTTTCGCTGAAAATAAATGATGTTTTTTAAAAATAATGTAAAACTGGGCGATGGGTGATTTGAGGGATTTTTGATCCAGAGTCGCTTGGATCTTGCAATATAGAATTCAGGTTGGGGATGACCATAGAAACTGTAAATGTAGTTGTTGCCTAGAGGTTAAGAGCCCTTGCGAAATCTAACCAAAGTTGAATAAACTTGATTGCAGCTTAATTGAATTACTTTGTAGATTTTGTCATTTCGCTTTATAATTTCAAACAGCTCCTCATCTTGCATTGCAGTGAGAGCAACGGCATCAAACAAATTATAAAAGAAACGGTCACAATTTGGGATCATCACTGTTTCAAAGGCCCATTTTATTTGCGTCTAACCTTATTCAAAGTTGAAATTTAGAACCAGTAGAGGGAAAAAATCAACGACTAACTTACGTATTACCGTGAAAAAGACGTGGAAAGACTGCAGTAAAAAGAAAAAAATCATTTAACTGCCAAGAGCATGACAGTTATTGCCGTGAGACACATGATTTCTATTTCATCGCGTAAACTGAAAAAGAAAGGGATAGGAGGTTCCATGGAGAAATTCAATTAAATTTTAAATTTAATTATGGGCAAGAACCAACTTTCAATTGATTTTGGGAAGCTACGTGGAGGTTAAATGATGAAGTTGACTTTCCCAAATCATGGAGAGCCAAAGTGCTCACGGGAATAACGTTTCCTTCTGTCCAATAATTTCTTCTAAAGAGACCCAAAGTTCCTAATTTTTAAGTATTGTTCATTGACTTCTTTCCCACCTAAATCCAATTTGAGTGCAAAAGTATAACCAAATATCTAAAAGCAAAAAAGTCTATATAAGGTTGCAACCGTAAATTGTAGACTCAAAAAGCCATGTTTTCATGTTGGAAAAACCTCTATTTGATCATCTCAACATCGAAACGTATGAATATGAAAAAAAAAGAGATTTGGAGTCTCAAAAATAGTGTATCTTGCATCACATTATCTGAACTGTCTATTTTCAAAATTTCATGTGTTTATATATCTACTTGGTTTGAACCATTTTTGGAATTTAAATTTTTAAAATGAGAGTTCAAAATTGATTCTCAAGCCATCCTAAAAATTTTTGACACTAAAATTACATTTATTATAGAATTTGGAGGTGCGCCTTTAATTTGTTTGGTTAAGATTGCAACGTTATGCAAATCATGCCATATATAAAAAAACACCCAAAAGTTGTATTTTCCCTTTATTTGGAGGAGTAAAAGTTTACCCCCTTTTTGATAAAAGATTAGTTCGTTGGGTGAGAAAAGAAGAATTAATTTGGTCGTACAAGTAAGTAAACTTAGTTTTTGTTTGGTCATCCCACCTCTTTCTCACCGGAAAATCTGGGGTAAAGCTAAAATGAATCATCATCAAATGGAAGCCATCTCAAAGATAAGACTCCTAACAACCCTAAAACTATCAATGGAAACACTTTCAAGTCAATGCCTCCCTCTCGTCTTTCTAAGCTTCAAACCTTGATGAAAAGGAGCCATATCCAACTCTTTAGTTTTTCTTACGGATACCTTTTCAACGCCTTTATTTTTGTAAAATCACATAGAGACCACCCCCACCCATGGTTCTTTTTTTTTTTTAGAATTGTCCACCTGTAAGTAACTATTATTTATTTAAATTGTATTTAATAAGAATAATAGAATTTAATTAGTAGTGCAATAGAATTGTTTTCTATCCTAAAATACTAAATAGATAGAAATATTTAATTATTAGAATATTTTTTTCAAATATAAGAATTAGAGTTTTTATACTATCGTTTTAGATATTTGATTTAAACTTTAGTTAGACTTTTAGTCTATTTTATTTCATTTTTACTTTCCTAATTTTAGAATTAGGATATAAAACCTAGAGATATATAAAATGATAGAATAGAAATCTACAATAGTATAGAAAAAGAATAAAAATTTAGAAATAGAAAATTAGAAATAAAAAAAGTAAAAGATCAAATAAGACGTAAAGGAAAATCTGTTCATAAGTAAAATACATTGAAATACAAATTGCAATAAATGCCATAAAATAAAAAAGTTAGTTAAATTACATAAATTCTTTTATAATTATTAAATAATAAGAAGTTTAGCGATAATAATTACTTATAATAAGTCTAGTTTTTGGAATGCTAGGCAACTTAGACAATCGGTGTTGTCAATATCGGATTGGCCCTCACTAAGAGAATTGACAAAAAAAAAAAAAATTTGCAGGATCTCCAACCTGTTTGGTGTTGCAAATACCGACAAGTGGGTAATTCTGAAAAAAAAAGGGCCACTCGGTAGTAATGGTTTTCTCATAATTTGTAAAAAATACGACCCCTACTGTAGTAGTGACATTGAAAAGATATCCTCATGAAATTTTTCTCGAGGAACTTTAATTTAGGCCTTTTTTTTTTTTTTACCCTTTTATCCTATTTTAAGAATAAATACCGCTGTCTTTCCGTAAAAGTTAGAGAGGCAGGTCCTGAGACCAGAAAATTATCAACCTCACCGAGAAAATACTATTTTTTTTTTTTTAAACATTAAAAAAAAAAATCTATTTATTTCCCACTTTAAATGTTATATATTGCAGTGTCAATCTATGCTGGTCTGGGAGCAGATAACTCTGAAATAGTTGTAAAGCCTGAAGAATAAAAAAAAGGTGAAGGTGAAGGTGAAGGTGAAGGTGAAGGCGGAGATTGAAGTAAGAAGGAAAGATTGATGAGTTGCGATGCGAAGAAGGGACCGAGCGCGTGACATGATGATGCTAATAAAAGACAGGAAGAAGGACCAAGTCGTTAGAGAGAGATGGTATGATGGATATTTTGCAACCCTCATAAACGCGGCAACCACTATTACTGCCACAACTTATTGCCCCCTCTTTCTCGAGGTGCTATTTAAATGCGGTCCCCCATTTTTGGATAGGGATTTAGAATTGGACCTGGTTTTTATGAGTCCCCTGACTCATACTATTTTCATGCGGGATCCCTTGAATACCATTATTTGTATTGATCTTGGATCCAAATTTGTAGTGGATCATGAATATAAAAAATAAAATTTAATAAAATAAAATTTGAAAATATTTTTATTAGAATATTTTCCTGTCCATTGGATAGGAATCTTTAGTTGTGGATGTTCATCTTAAAGATGAACGTTTGTGATTGATTGTGCGAACTAGTGAGTCGGCTTACTCGCAAAACACTTTTTCCTTATAATTTAAAACATCAGTTCATCATATGCATGCATATGAACTTCAGCCACCCACCGTCCTACCCTTTCAATCACTACCGTCTAACTAACTAAGTTGGACGGTGACTGAATGAAGTTACTATACGGGCATGCACGCATCGTAATCATGTCCTATTCTAAATTACTTTAGAGGAATTTCTCCTTTATATCTAAAATTCTGCAGCTCACTTAAAATGAATGCTGATAGATGATTTAAAAAGAAAGTTTTTAAGGTTTAAAATCTGTATATATTACTTAATTAGGAAATCCATCTTTAAATCAGATTTTTGAAGGAGTCTATATCTGATTGGGTGAGTTGCTCTTACTCCCACTACTACTCTATTCCTTCCTGCCTCTTACTCATTATCACTGCTCTCTCTCTCCTTATTATCACTGCTATTTTTTGCCCTGCCCTTTTTATGCCTGCCATAACTCAGAAAACACATTTAAAATTGCTTATCCGTGTTGCAGAGCTACAAACTCTTCCTTGGTGGCAAAAAGGCCGGAATAAGTGTTCCAGATTTCTATACCATCAGCTTCCATCTCCCTAAACTGGTTTTCGATTTAGGGAATTTTGACAACTGTTTTACTACTATGACTTAGACATTTGCTGTTTTGTATATGACGCATTAAACACCATTGTTTTGGGAACCCCAAGATGAAAAGGAGCTAAGATACAACTAAGCAAAGTGACACGCCTGTTAAAGTTGCACTCTCTAGAGGAATCTCTAAGGAATATCCTACTAACTTGCAGCTCTCGAATTTATTCATCAAAAGATCACAGAAAAACAATGAACCCAATTAACTGTTCTGCGAGACATTTTGAGGTTTGTTGGATTTGGTGATATCCCATATGACATATTTGTACTAAGAAGTCTCTTGAGTTGGATTACTCTCTAGAGTCCAACTAGATTAGAACTCTAGGTTATATCTTAAATTTGAGATATGTGATGTCTATTAGATTCTTAACTTGTGTAGGATTCATAACCTCATTTATATGGAATAAATGAGAAGAATATGTTTGCCCTATTTGGGTCACCTTACAGATAAAGATCACTAGCATGCAACAAAATACATTCTGCGATACATAAGGGGTATAATAGATGTGGGTCTGGTGTTTGACAGAAATAATAAGTTTGGTGACAAGGTTATTCGTTATGTTGATGCTAACTTTGTAAGCGATTTGGACTGTAGAATATTTAACTACAAGTTATGTATTTACACTTACAAGAACTCCAATAAGTTGGAGGTCAATATTACAAACCCTGGTTGCCTTGCTTACGACTGAAGCATAATACATGGTTATTATCGAGGTAGTGAAAGAAGTCATTTAGCTTGGAGAGCTTGTAAGTTATTTGGGCTTACGACAAGATGTGACTATTATTTATTGCGGTGGTCAAACTTTAATATATTTTACGAAGAAACGGGAATATCATGCAATGACAAAACATATCGATGTCATGTATTATTTTATCTATGAGATAATAACTAAAGGTGATATCTTCTGACTGCAGTGTGACACCAAGAAAAATGTTGTAGATATGATGACAATGCTGGTTCCATACAGAAGTTCAAGCTATATTTGGATTTGATTAATATGTTGCCAAGGTGAGTACCCATGGGAGGCACTTGTGGAGAAGACAATTGATTGAATCTCTTTTTGAATTCAACTCAAGGTGGAGATTTTTTAAGATTTGGCCTGAATCTCATAGCTTTTTGAGATTGTTTTTTCTTGTTTTCCATTACCGAATTGTATTGTTTCCTATTTTATTGGAGCTTTTTTATTAACGAAATTTCTATTATATAGGAGTTGTTTTTGGGGAGAAGTTCTAGTTAGATTAGGATAGACATGTGAGAGTCCATAGTTAAAGTTAAGTTTCCTAAGAGGTTAGGAACAAGTTGGGAGGCCCTCACATACTCATTTACTGGGTTTTTCTTTTCTTTAGATTGGGTTTTGTAGAGAGAGAAAAAGATAGAAAAAAGAGAAAGGAAACTTGGGTATGTAGAGAGAGAAAATTTTAGAGAGAGAAAGGCTGGGTGGGAGATTTAGTTTTTTTCTAGTTCTTTATGGTAAGAGCTATCTAGTACTTTTTTTTCTTTTTCTCTCTCTACTACTACTTGTGCGTGGAAGCTTAAAAACCCAACAAGATGTTTTTTGCAAATAAAGAGCTAAATAAAATAGAACCAGCACCAAACAAGAAAATATAAAGCTGAAAAGAAATAACGGAAAAACAACACTAGGATTTTATGTGGTTCGTACTAATGTGATTACATCTACATACGAAGACGAACGACTATATCGTTTTTCAATCTAGTGCCACCCCACATTAAGAAAGAAAAGAAAAGAAATGGTAATTTGTAATTGATCAAAACCAAGTTTAAACAAAAAAAAAAGAGGAAAAAAAGGAAAAAAAAAAAATGTTAGTGAATAAAGAGGAGATAGAAGTTCATTCCATGCGGATTTTCATAAATTGTGTAAAAGAAGCTATACACACGCACAAAAAAATGATGTGAGGGACCTCTTTGGCCATATTCCAATGCTCATGTCGGCCGAACTTTCGTAATGGGATGTTTGTGTAAATGACATCCACATACTCCTTTTGAACCTCTCCCTTACTGTTGTCAAGGCATTAGTGGAGAATGGTGTTTTACTAGTTCATATTAGCTGACAAGAAACTCCTTTTTGCTAATTTTTTTTTCTAGCAATCAAACTTTAGTAAGGTGTCGGTGGACTTAGGATGTGTGTTAGCTTTCCCATTGGCGCTGCTACTTATAATATTGCTTAACTTAAGAATTAAAATGTAGATGTGGAAATCAATTTAGCCAGTAAAATGCGTCGGAAGGAAATTTATTGACTATGGTTCACACTTCACAGTTTTGGTTTATTGTTTGAATTACGTGACTGGGAAAAAAAAAATGGAAGGGTCTTTTTTTCTTTTTTTAATGGTGAATGATGGTCTTTCTTAAACTTGGATTACTAACTAAAAAAAACAGATAGTCCCATTATCATTCAGAAGTCATTTAAATCTTATTATATTATCCTAGGTCACCATGAGTAAAGAGAATACAAAAATTTGGTCCATATACGTACACCATTTCAAATGGGATTTCCTCAATTTCTCTTTTGCCTGGTCGATGAATGTGTGTTTTAATTGTCAATTTATATTTTTATTTGATGTGCAGGCATCTCTAGATATTTACTGATTGAGTTTGTTTTATAGTTAGATTTTACAAACTATCAAAATTGTACCACTCTGGGAAGACTTTGTAGCCCTCCCTTTCTTTGGCTGCTCCCTCTGTAGTGGTCTCCCTGCTAGAGAAAAAGGAAAAATCGAAAAGCGTTTGGGAGATGTGGGTTTCTTCAGCAGTAACGGTTTGAGTGATGTTCCAAGAATGAATCTCATTCCATAATATTAAGTCTATTTTAGCAACCCAGCGACTGACAAACAAGAAATAAGGATAAATATGATTTTGTTTGGTAAATAGGAATTTATTGGAAAAGCAAATTTATTCATCGTCTCGCCCCACTCCCCGAGGTGCCTCCAAACGTATTATGTAAACTTACATGTTAGATATTTGTGTTGAAAATATATTATTAGGGACAAATCCGTCAATCAACTGTAAGGTTGTAAAGGTATTTTCTCCATGAAAATGGGTGGGGGCCTTCTCACCTATTGACTTATTTAAAAAAAAAAAAAGCCAGTATGGAGATTACCTGGAAATTGAAAATCTCAAGTTCAGGTTTTGTGGGAATGGGGTTCGGGAAAAAGGTTAGGAACATAACATCTCACCATCCATTTCCGCCGGTAATGAGTCCGAGTTCAAGTTGGGAGGCAGAAAGAAAAAAGTTGTTTGTGGGGTGGGGATGAAAAAAAATGTAATTGTCATATTTGACAAAATGGCCACCCTCTCTATCTCGATCTCAAAAAAAATCAAGTGGTGTCTTTTGAGAGAAGGGAGGTAGGCTCATTCTCTTGGACCCATCAGCGCCGCCCAGGCCCAAACCAGATGAGACAGGCCTCAACTTTTGGGCATTAATAAAGGGTGCTAAGAAGACCACCAACATCATTGGCCCGCTGTAGGCGGCCAAGGCGCAGTAAATGCCAAAAGCCTCTCTCTCTCTCTCTGTCTCCATCGAAGGCGGTCACGAGTATCCCTTGACTTGCACAGCTCACCCCACCGCCTACTCCTACCACCCATTTCACTCCTCAATCATCCCCCAATAAAACCATTAAAATTAAAGAGTGCGATACCCTCCTCTCTCTCTCTCTCTCTCTAAATGAAAGCTTTAAATTTGATGATGTCGCCTACGATTCTACACATCCAAATCTTCGCCTCAACATTTTAGGCCACAAATGTACCCTCTTCAATCCTTTTTAATCACTCCACTGCTTGCTTATTATACTAACTAAAGCTTGGTTTTAAAATCTACGGTTTGACTCATGTACCATACCCACCACGTTAAACACTTTAGTGAGGCCTAATTTTCATTCGGAAAATTCAAAATGCTCAAAAGGTCCCTTCAAAAATTTGAGAATGCTGGGAGTTGTATGCATTTTCTGAATATTAGGTATGGACACCTTTTCAAGGCGTTTATTCTAATACGAGTCATGTGGAAAGTACATAGAGACCACCCCTACTCCGTTATTTTTACGGGGTGTGAAAATTTGGGACAAATTAACTTCCTAAGCGTTCCCGACATTAGAAAAACTGGATTTATTATAAGTAATTATTAATATTCAATATGCAGTGTAATTAATTTTATTTATTTCTTTTTTTATTTACTGATATTTGTATTTGAATGCATTTTATTTTTCAATAGATTTTTCTTTATCCTATATTTTATATTTTTTCTTTTTTTTTATTTCTAATTTTCCTACTTCCAATTTCTATCCTATTTCTATTCTACTATTCTTCATTTTGTATATGAAAATATATTACAAAGAGACCATTTAGTTTTAATGCAAGGAGGACACAATTACTTTTGTTCGTCAAATTTCCAATGGGGTGGTTATAAATATGTCATTTACTAGACTCAAAGTTCAAAAAATAACTTTTTCAAACTTTGTGACATTCCCGTAACCATCCAATTTGACATGTAATGGCTACTAGCAATTGTGACCTCCTTAAAAAAAAAAAGATAAATATACAATCCATTTATATCTGTATATTCTAATTCTAAAATTAGAATAAAATAGAATGAAAAATATGATTAAAATTTAAATTAATTATATAAAATGATAGAATAGGAATTCTTATTCTTATATTAGAAAAAATATTTTGATAATTAAATATTTCTATCTATTCAATATTTCATAATAGAAAAAATATTCTAGTGTGTTGAATCTATCTCAACAAATTTTATTGAAAAATAAAATAAATTCAAATAAAAATATTAATAAATAAATGAGAAAAAATAAAATTAATTAGATTGCATAAATTCTATGATACTAATTAAAATATTAGTAATTAAATAATAATAATTTGTAATGAGTCTAGTAGTTCTTATGCCGAACAACTTAGGAAGTTGAGCTGTCAAACACATTTTTTGCAAAATCACCCAATCTAACCACTAACTGCCCAGTTAGATCAGAACCGGCTCGTGGTCAGTTATGGTTTAGGGAGGTTAGGGTGATCAACCGGTATTTAAAAAAAAAAACAAAAAAAATGTATATAAATTATCAAAAATAAGGAATTTGATTTGTAATGCATTTTTAAATATTCTTTACATTATGGGAAAGATTAAAAATTGTTTTGGTCATTAATACTCACTTTTATATTTTCTCATATATTTTTAAAAAATTTTAAAAATAGCCCTTGGAAAATATAATTAATTTTCAACTTCATTTGAATGTTTTTTTTTAATAATTATTTATATGCTTTTCATAATTTAATAGATTTTTTTTTTTTTTTTTAACACTTTTCTGACCGCCTGGGACTTGTCCGGTTAGAGTGGTTGAATCAGCCGGTTAAACCGCTTCCAGGTCCATATCCGATTAACCGTTCCGATTCGATTTTACGCACACGTCCAACATTAGAAATACCGAACAATAGGCTATTCGATTTTCCTAATATCGGACATGCCCGATAATATAACTTTTTTTTATAAGTTGAGCTATGTGACATTAGAAACACAAACAACATTTGGTGTTGCTAATACCAGATACGCCCTAACTAAGAGAATTTCCCATCTGCTCGTGTTGGAAATGCTAGACAGATGGGTTGCAGGGTGGGAATAGTGTAGGTGTAATTCTCACAAAAATGTAACCCATGTGTCCTCAGGTATTTTTTTCCTTCTTATAATAAGTAAAAGGAAATATTTTATTTTCTTATAATAACTAAGGGAAAACGATAATATAAGGTTGATGCCTTAAAATATAGAATGTCAAAAATCTCTTAAAAAAAGTTGTTTGGATGTTAAAAAAATATCTAATCGATCATCTCGACATCGAGGTATATGGATATGAAGAATAGAAAGATTTTCAAGTCCTAGAAAGAATAAATCTTACAATACATTGTCTGGACCTTCCGTTTTCAAAATGTTAATGTGTTCATAGATCTACTTGATTTGAATCATTTTTGGAGTTTTAAAATTTTATAATTAGAGATAAAATAGATTCTTGTGCCATCTTAAAAAAATTTTAACGCTAAAATTACGTTTTTATGGCAAAGTTTGAAGGTGCGCAACATCCATAACAAAATGTGGTGTATATTCGCCAACGTAAATTTGCAGAGGAGTTTATTTATCGGTATTATCGTCATTAAGACTGAGTCTTCACCATCGTACAATTCTCAAGCAAGTTGTTGGGACCCTCCTAATTAGGTAGGGGAAGGCTCTATGGGTATGGCATGGGAGAGAGATTTGGGGTGCTTTTGATATTTCTTAATTGTTGGGTTGCTTTTTCTTTTTCATTTGGCCAATTTACCTGCTGCTGCGTAGGTTTTAGAGGGATGGGTTCTCGCTATTTGTGTGTGTTTTGAATTGTCCTTTTCGCATCTTTCTTTAGCACCTAAGCCAGGCCCGCCCTATTTATTCATTCATGGACCGACTGTTGTCTATGACACTACTCGTATCATCTCTCTCCAAAACAACAGTCACCCGTCTCTCTCTCTCTCTCTAAACAAAAATTACACGAAAACTCTAGCAGATAGATGAGGTTGATTGTTCTTATCATGTGTCCTCTCTTAACTGTAGAATGCCCTTGATTGAGATTCTAGCTATAAATGAGAGGGGGAGGAGGAGATGTTGGTAGTGAAGTATCTGTGAGATATGATGATGATGATGAACAGTATGAATGACGCGGAGAAGGAAGGAGGAGAGGAGGTGTTGATGCCAGGTTTCAGATTTCACCCTACAGAGGAAGAGTTGGTAGAATTCTACTTACGCCGTAAGGTCGAAGGCAAGAGGTTCAGTGTTGAACTCATCACTTTCCTCGACCTCTACCGTTATGATCCATGGGAACTTCCAGGTCTCTCTTTAATTCATGCTCTTCAATTATGGAGGAGCTTCTAATTACTCACTGACTGACTTAATTATGTTCTCTTTCTCTCTGTACATAAATATAACAGCACATGCAGTGATAGGTGAGAAGGAATGGTTCTTTTATGTGCCGAGGGACCGCAAGTATCGGAATGGCGACAGGCCGAACCGCGTAACGACATCCGGCTACTGGAAGGCCACAGGTGCGGACCGCATGATCCGTGGTGAGAGGAGCAGCAGGCCGATCGGTCTCAAGAAAACCCTTGTCTTCTATTCGGGGAAGGCCCCCAAAGGCACCCGCAGCAGCTGGATCATGAATGAGTACAGACTTCCCCAACATGAAACCACTTCCGCTGATCATAATCATCATATATTCCAAAAACAAAAGGTACTAATACTGTTCTTACACACTCTAATTAGATCCCAATTT
>NW_006497421.1:2545840-2593367 GCF_000471905.2 Amborella trichopoda
CTACCTCTCTCTCTCTCTCTCTCTCTCTCTCTCGATTCCACCCATCCCTTCATCTTCATTTCACGGGTGGCATGTGAGCGTCCTCTTTCTACTCTCCTTCCTTTTACACACACACACAGAGTGTACACCCGATTGATGGGCTTCTCAATTTTCACAGCTGCTAAGGGAGGGAGGGGGAGTTGAGTAATAAGGTGAAATATGCATTATAATTGATGAAATCCATGCTTATGTGCTTCTTCTATGTTAAGTAGGCTTAGCACCTTATTTAGTAGTAGAAGCATCGAGGAGAAAGCAAGTCGGTGAAGATAATGAAATGTTCTAGGGTTGAGTGAGTAGTTGAGACTAAACCCTGAACTCCCCTTTAATTATTTGAAGGCAGCCAGCAGTGTTCTCTCTCCCCCAACAATCCGTGGCAGATGACACTGTCTACTGAGGCACCTCTCAATGCCCCTCTTACTTCTCCTGAATCTTCCTCTAACATTCTCTTTTGACCTTCAAGTTGGTTCAGGTTTATAGTCCAGCATCTCCCAACTATTTCTCTAGTTTTTTTTTTTTTTTTAGGGTAATTCAATGGGAAAGACAAGCCCCTACCCGTTTTTTCAAGTAGATTAGGAGTTAGCCTTTTGAAGGTATTAATGAGGTGGTGCTAGTGGTAAAAAGTGGCAAGTCAATGGGAATCTAGGCCCCTAACCTTTGCTGAGAATGGAGTTAGAGACCTCACCATGGGACTCGACAATACTACCGCCAAGGCCTAGGCCATTCCCATTTTCCCAGTTAAGTGAAGGGATAATTCATTTTGGGTTAGCTTGAATTTATGTTTGTTTAGTTTTATTCATACCACAGTCTTTTCCAATGGTGTGCTTGATTAATTTTGTTTGAAATGTTTTAGAATGAGCACTGTTCATCCTGTAATACCCTTGCCATTTCTTCTTTAAAAATTAATCCAAGTAAGGAAGAGTTAAATTTCAATGAACAAGAATTTTGCAAATCTACACCTTGCATTCTTGTAATAAACATAACTTATCTAACTTATCCTTCTATAGCTTTTATCCTTGGTAATGAATGATTGAGTTATAAAGATTTCTCAAATTTTCTTATTCTTCCAGGTTGAAATCTCCCTTTGTCGGGTCTACAAACGGGCTGGAGGGGAGGATCTCTCAACAATTCCAGTGCCAAGGTTCCCGACACGACTAGGGAATCCGAGTGGTAGAACTGCTTTGGATGAGAATACAAGGGCAATTGATCATGCCTCCGATGAAAGCCTACAATTCGGCGGGGGTGATGCCACACCCTCATCCTCATCATCGTCTTCCACAAGGGTGCTGCATCATCAATACAACAACTTAGACAACTCAATGGTAACACCACCATGTAATGACACCTTACTGACCTTGATGGCCCCCACGACAACAGTTGCAGAAGAACTCCACAGATTAGTAGAATACCAACAAATTTATGTTCAGGCAAACCAATCACAAACCTCTCAATCACTATTGAACACATTTTCTAGCTCCTTGCCCAATCTCTCTGATAAGCTGTGGGAGTGGAATCCTGTTCCTGAGCCAAGTAGGGATTACTATCATTTCAAAGAACAATAAAACTATTACAATTGTAATGTTTTCCTTTTTAAATTGCATGGATAGTAGATGGTAATTTATATTAATTGCTTCACTCATTCTGCTCACCCTTGTACTTGAGAGATTCATAGAACAATGGATAATAATTAGACTTAATGTAACTATTGTGGCAGGTTTTTCATAGCTGTGCCTGTTGATGTCCTCATTTGCAACTACTTTGTCTATGGGTTAGTTTTGTGAAATCTCTTGTACTCAGGAGGTAAAGTTCTAGTACAGGAAATGATTTCACATGTTTATCATTATCAAAACATACAAAACTGTTTCACATCTAAAATTAGGTCGTGACTCGTGACTCACCCGATAATTTTATTCATGAATAATTATCTATTTGACTCCTTCAATTCGGTTGCCCAACACAAGTGAAATGCCATGGAACGCTTTGCTTCTAAGCTTACATGATTAAGAACATGTCGATTAATGTGTTGAGGAACTGGTACAAGAAGTATCTCTAGTATTACTTGGTGATAACTTAGAGGGAAGAAACACCATGGAATGGATATTTTGCGCATATGAAACTGGATTTCGCTCTACACGTTGACATAAGATCCACATTATGGAACCAATTGATTATCATGAAATTGGGGATCCACCTATTTGATCCATCAATATGCTCCCGTAGGACAAATTGGAACTGGAATCAGTCCGTGTTATTCATCTCCATCAAGAATAACATATACGTTTTGTAGCCGTCATTACATGGGGAGGCCCGGATTTTTTTGTTTTGTCTGTCATGGTTGGGAAACCCAGGGTTATGTGGCCAATTTGTGTAACAAACTATTGCTTCAAAGTTTTGCAAATAAAAGAATATCAAGAATGATGAGTAATGAATGTGCCCCAAATTATTACATATTTTTGTTATTTGATCAATGCAAATCTTTCAAGTAATAATACCTTCTTCTTCTTCTTTTTTCTAATTTTGTAGTTGTCATTGCCATGATTTGCAATGTATTCTATATTAAATGTAACTTTCCAAATTTAGATAAATTGAATAACTTTCATATTGAATTTCAGTCATATCAGCATCCAAGAATCACTGAAATTTGGAAAAAAGATCCACAACTTTGTGTCGTACAATGAATTTTTGAGCTTCTCATTTTTTCCTCTAAGGTAAACCATTAAGATAATATATATTGCAAAAATGATCAAATACAATAACTCAATTATCATATCTAGTATATGCATGTAGAGAACTCAAATTTATATGGAGTGCACAAAAAATTTCGAGGTGTGTGCGGAATCACCACGATGTTGGAAATTTAGATTTGTTCAGAAGATAAATTTGGGAGAGTGAGGCACACCACCTTTTGAGGAGGCTTAGGCAATGGAGAACTGTCAAGTTCCTTTTTTTTTGGCTACACTTGTTCTCCAGTCATTTCTCTACAAAACCATAGGACTTTTTTCATATTTCTTTTCTTTTTTGGGTGACCTTTGTGTCAGTATTTTTAATTAAAGTACTTTGCTCCTAAACTATGGCTTGGTGTTGCAAAACCATATTATTTATGTTATTTTCATATTTTTTACTGCCTTGGAGAATTCTGAGCATATAATGCACATCTTTTTACTTGTGAAGTAGGCTTCTTGATATGTTTTGGCTCCTGGCACATTTTATGAGGAAACCTCAATCACATTCCACTGTGAAAGCTACCTTAGGGAAAAAAAATCAACATGATAGTCATCCAATTATAGGGAGATGCTTTAGTCAAAGGCCATGGTAGAGCCATCACAGGTTTATCTCAAGGTGATCTCGAACTACTCATATCCTTCCTCTCTTCAAAATTCCCTGCTTTCTCTCTCATACATCTTCTAAACTAAACACCTATGCTTATTATAGAGGTTATTTCTGCAACTTTTCACACAAATATTAAATCCCTTCCTTTCTATCCCCTTCAAAAACCTTATTTTATTTTTCAGTAATTTCATAAATACTAGAAAACTACATAAAATTAAAAGAACAACCTAATCCCTTTTAAAATTTTGAATTATATTTTTCAACACCAAATTAATCAAGCATATTGTGGCTTCATATCCAATAGACCTACTGTAAAATAACTAGCGAGTATTTTATGGATCCCAACCTCTCCCTAAAGAGTCATTGCCGAACAACCCTAGGAGGAATGTTTAAAGTTTAAACTAGTTTTATCAAATTCATGGCATTTTTAAGAATGTGATTATGAGGTATTATTGATGCAATACCATTTAAGGGGAACAGAGGCTGTATTTTTGCAACACTTGCTCACCTAAAGCATTTGTATCTTAATATGTAACATATATCTTGGAGGTTTTGGGACTGATCAACCTTTTATCTTTTGTGCTTCCCCAATTTGATTGTCGACTTGACTCTGTCTTTATTTTACTTGAGCGCTTTCTCAGTGAGGTAGTTCGAGTGTTAAATAAAGTTTTACTTAATTAGCCTCTAGTTCTCTATTAAGGATGACACAAATGTTAAACTTTTAAACGTTTTTGACATTTTTCCAATAGTTATATATTTCAAGCACAACTTGAGATTCTGTTTTACATTATATGTAGGAAAAAGTTTATGTAAGGTTTGAACCCTAAACTGTTGAAGGGGGTACACCTCCAAAATCCATTAGAGAAGGTTGTCCTTATGCTCGAAAACTATCTGTTTAATCATCTCAACCTTGATATATATATATATATATATATGTATATATATAGAAAGAAACAATTTCAAAATCTTAGAAATGCTGCTTCTTGCAATGCATTATTTGGGCCGTGTATGAATTTCAAGTGTTTATAGATCTTCTTGATCTAAATTATTTTTGAAGCTTTAAATTTCATAATTAAGGATGAAAATAATTTTTTGACCATCACAATGGTATTGGATGTTAACGCTGCATCTTTTTGCACAGTTTAGAGGTATGTCTTACTTTGATTCTTTAAGATTGGCGTCTAATGAAAACCACATCCTTTTGTATATTAAACAAATTGGCAATAGGGTATATGCCAATTTCGGTAGTTGGCTACAAGGATTGAAAACTAGGCCGAGCTGACTCAGATTCGACCGAGTTACTTAGACTTTGCTTCTTGCCAAACTAAGTACTAGATGCCACTTAAAAAATATAAAGTTGCAAAAGATATATAAGTATATGGAATCATTGTATGAAAATATAAACGTAATTTAGATTTTTTTACAATAACTGCTGAGTTTTCTTGTCATATATCCTATTTTTACGTTTTCCACTCTTTTGAATTTTTTTTAAAAAATGCCACCATTCATGAATGGATTTTTCTAAATCCATATTTTAGATTTTTTTTCCTTTTTATTAACCTTTTGTGAACGTTTATGTTGCTTTTTGGTTTTGTTTCACTTTTGACAATTTTTATTTTATTTTTAATTTTTTATTTATTTTCTGAATTTTCAAAGTCTTTTAGACGTTGTACACTACGAGTCCACTTAAACTCGGCTGAGTTTCTTATCTCGAGCCAAGGCCGATTCTTAGGTCCCAAGCCAGTTAAAAGGACATCGGTTGACTGGGTCGTTCGAGTATTTGCCTGTTTCGAAAGCATAAGATGAGGTGGTAGCACCTCCGTCCTCATGGACATTTATGAGACGACAATTATGATAGCATGAAATGTCCCTTTTCTTTTAGAAGTCAAGGAAGGGATAAAAAAAAATTTAGATGGGGAAAGCCCTTATTTTTTGGAATTCCTTTTAATGGATCCCAAAAAAATAATAAAGGGTGATTGTGATGTTTTAAAAATAAATCAAGGGAAAGAAGATATAAGGGAAGGGTGAGTTGTACTAATTTTCGAGAAAAACAAGAAATTTCACTTCACAATATAGCTAATCTACTAATAAACTCGTATTGCTTATAATTATTAAGAACATACCAGACTGGTGGTTCGATCGGTCAATTGGTGACCAACACCTTGGCCAAGCTGGCCTCAAGTAAAAATTGGCTTCAGTTAGAAACCGCTTAAAATCAATGTTTGACCACTTTTGACCCTCTGGACCAGCTCGATCACTAAATGAAATTGGGTAAATTGTTTAGTACATTTTATGTTTGTAAACTATTGTATTTATTTATTTCTCTAAAATCTGATCTAGTTAGTTTCATTAATTGTCAGACCGGTTTTGATTGACCAAACTCGTCATGATTCTTTCCAATCATGATAACAATAGAACTGTACCTTGTTGGTGCTCCAAAGGCGATATATCTCATAGCACATAATAGAGAAGAAAACAATTTAAGACATCTTTCAAAAGTTTTGTAGATTTGTTTATGAAAAATGGCATAATACATTAATGTTTTGTTCTCTTAAAAAATTGAGTTCCCTTTTAGAGATATTTTGGAAATCATGCCAAATAAACATTTTCTTAAAAAACTAGAATATTAATTAAAAGTCCAGTTTTAAATAGAGCTTTGCTAACTAGGGTATAGATTAAATGGATTTATGTGTTTATGGATAATTTGCAAAATAATTTTAACATTTCAAAGATATGACAGGATCTCAAAAGGTTTAGAACAGTGCAAGAAGACATTAGATCCGGTCCCTATGCGAAAGGATATATGATATATACAAAAAAGGAGAAGAATATCTCAACAAATGGAATATGGATCAACATCCAATCCATAATGCAGTATATGCAATCTAGAAAGAAATTTAATAATGGAATCATCATTCGTCTATAGTTGTATACGATTTTCTTTTAAACAAATGTTATTAATTTTATTGATGAAATTAATAGTGTGTATAAAAATAAAATGTATAATTTTTATTTGCCTTTTATTGTTATTGTACATTTATGTAGAGATAATATGGTCTAAACTAAATATATATTTGTACATAAACCCTGTTTAGGTTTTCATCACTGTTTGAGAATCGATAGAGATTGTTTCTTTTTCTGGACTGTTCTTGAGTGCCTCACCTTTTCTAAATCTAATATGGTATATGCAGATAACAGAAGTGCAATTAAGATCGTATCTAATCCGGTTTTTCATGAGCGAACAAAACATATTAATGTAGATTGTCATTAATGTTGTCGATCACTATCTTGATGGCATATTATCTCTCCCTTATGTTTCTTCTATTACGCAAAAGGCTGATATTTTCACCAAATCCGTTACTTGAAAACGCCATGATTTTTTTGTGGACAAGCTAATACTTGCCTCATGTCTGCATCAGCTTGAGGGGGGTAATAGTGTGTGTAAAAATAAAATGTATAGTTTTCATTTATCCTTTACTGTCATTGTACATTTATGTAATGATAATGCGGTCTAAACTAAACATACATTTGTACATAGTTTTAGGGTTTCATTCATGTTAATGAGAATCGATAGAGATTATTTCTTTCTCTAGACTGCTCTTGAGCACCTCACCTTTTCTGAATCTAATAAATATGTGTCTACAATGAGATCAAGGAATCAAAACATCTGAAAAAATCAAGGCTTGTACTGAGAAACCACACTTAGCTTTTCTATTTGCTACCTCATTAACCTTCCTATAAATATGTGTAACAGATATCTCCAAGTTGTTACAAATATCCATGACAGCATCCATATCTATCTAAGGGTTCACAATAGTCTAGATTTATTGTTACATCAATTGACTACCATCGAGTGAATCTCCGTCCACTACACAATAACCTCCATAATGCTTCTCTTGTAAAAGCTTCAATCGTTGTGAAAGAGCATTAATCTTCTCACCATTTGCTGGAACATTTCCAACGCTGGACCCCAGTAACAAAAAACCACATCACCTTCCAAATTTCTTACCACTCCATCTATTCATGCTGCTTTTGGATTTCTTGTTTAGCTCCCATCAAAATTTAATTTAGTACAATCGACCATTGGAGGAACTCATCTCCCTTTAGGTCTCAACTTAAGATAGTTTAAATTAGCCAAATTTTCTAAATTAAGAGCCACCTTTGGAAACCTCGACACCATCCTTAGTTATTGGAAACAAACTTCATAAAGAGAGAAATTTTTTTATTTAATGTTGTCTTCATTAAGGCTCACCCCATCAAAAGTTCTTCTATTCCTTTCCAACTAGATCCCCCATAATAGAAAAGCTCTAAAGATCTTCCAAATTGTCTTCCCTACCTGCGAAACTCCATAGACCTCCAATTGCACCAAGATATCTATGCTTCTTATTGACAAAGCCATATGCCATATTAAACCCCACCTTTTGAATAGCCCATACCCATATATGGTTAATAAAAAAAATTATAAAAAATAAATAGTCATCAGTGTCTTCATCATTCTTGCACAATAAGCAAATATTCACCATAATCCTACCTTCTTTTCA
The DNA here is from genome assembly GCF_000471905.2 of Amborella trichopoda. The sequence continues at coordinate 2,553,748 of NW_006497421.1, forward strand.
AGATTGTCCAACGTTAGAGGTTTACCTTGGAACAAAATCTAAAGAAAAGCTTGCAACTTATGTAAAATGTACCATTTCCTCTTGTGAAGTGTTGGCTGCTCCCACCTCGCACGGTTACGAAAAAGAATCCAATAAGCTGACTTAACCGAGAAGACCCTGTCACTTGTAGCCTCCCAAATCACCTCATCCTCAACATTAATAGGGAGATATTGGGACTCCGTCTCCTTCAATAAGCTTGCCAATTGCAAAAAGACTCCATCTGTGACCCCATTGTGTAAAAACCATATATTCTAAAACAACCCTACTCCATGTTGACGAAAAACTCATTGACCATTGCCATAGGATGAGTAACTCTCGCAAAAACTCTAGGATGGCAGAACTTCTAAGTTCTATCTCCTATCCTCTGGTGATGCAAAGAAAGAACTACCAACTATCATATATTATGTTCTACATAAGCTCTATAATATATAATAGATTCCAAAGATGTGACTCATCAGCAGCACCACCTCCTCTATTAATGAGAGTGCTGATATGAACCATATTTTGCTACAAATACCTGCCTCCATAAGTGTTCTTCATCTTGCAAGGATCTCCATCACCACTTTGATAACACAACTATGTTCACAATTTTTCGTTTCCTAAAAACAAGGTATCATTCTCTGTTCGGGGGAACTAACCTTGTCACTTTTAACGAAGTGATATTTTTTCCTGCTATCTTGGTCCTTATAGGAAATTCCTCATCATTTGTTCATGTCTTTGACAATAGAGTTAGGCATGTGTAACAAAGACATTTAGAATATTGGAAGATTAGTCAACGACAATATTATCAAAGTTATCCAACTACCTGATAACAAGTATTTAGTCTTCCACATATCTGACTTAACCTGAAGTCTCTTCATTATGGGATCCCACACTACTCTTGGGAATCTTGAATCAGACTTTGACATTCCAAGGTATTTAATAAGAAATTTCTCCACACACCAATCTAAGTAAGAGGCCAATGAAATCACCAAATCATCTAGACAGCCAACTCTTATCTAGGAAGTTTTTCTAAATATCACTTGGAATCTCATAATCAGCTCACAATGACTCACAAACCTTCGAACATAAGAATTTGATCAACATCTGCACCACAAAATATCAGCATATTGAACGTAATAAATACATGGTCCATTGAAAACCGCCATTTCCCTTCAACATTCTATAACATCAAACTAAACTCTTCAGCTACCTTGGAGAACATGAAAGGGGAGAGATGACCACCTTGTCTAATCCCTTTGGAAGCTTTAAAAAATCCCTTCAAACTCCTATTAGTAAGTATTGAAAAGTAAGTACTAGATAAGCATCTCCTTATCTAACCCCCTCAAGTTCTCTCCAAAGCCCATGCCTTTCATAAATCTCCTACATAGTATTTCAATCTATTCATTCATAGACCTTTTCTATATCTAACTTTAACAAAATACCGGGTACACCACTCAACACTCTAGAATTGATACATTCTTGAGCGATTAGGATAATATCTATGATCATCCTATTATGAATGAAGCCGATTGAGATAGTTAATGGTAGCACCACCTAAGTCTCTTAGCTAGGATTTTAGAAATGATTTTATAGAGACTAGTTAGAAGGCAAATACATTGGATATCGTTAATACTAGAAATGGGAGACTTTTTAGGGGTTAATGCAATATAAGTGGAGTTAATCCTTTATTTAAAATTTCCTCTCCCTAAAATTTTCAACCATCACTAATAACTCATCTTTGACCAAATTCTAGAACTTTCGAATGAAAACCAATGAAAAATCATACCTGGAGATTTGTCTCCTGGCAACAAGAAAAATGTCTTTCTTAACTCGTCCTCAGTCACTATATTTTCCAAATCCCTAGCCATTGATAAGGCAGGTCAAAAAAAAAAAAATCCCTTGGAAAGGATTTATAATCTCCTTCTTACAACCTTCTTGATTTCTTTCTTCCATTTCTTTCTTTCTTCTCGTGCTAGCAATAGAGTGAAAAAAAAAAAAAACATAGTAATCAAGTCTCATTTCTTAAACCGTTTGACACAAAAATTTATTGCAAAGAACTCATCATCCAGTCCTTCTTCATATCTAATTCTCCCGAGAAAAATGTCATATATTGCACCTCCTATTCTAATTCTTGAATACTTCATAAAGCATATTCAATTATGTTTTAAATATTATACTGTTTTCTTTCCTTCACAGAGCTAAGTCAATTATGTATTTAATATTATATATGTTTTCTTTTTCTAAAAGATGAAAAATTGTGTGTAATGTTAAACAACTTTTTATGAAGTAGAAAACCACAACATCCATGATAGTTATTTCTTCTACCTCTGCCTCTTCCAACCAAGCAATATCAATTCTGAAAGGTCTCGGTCCCCAAAACATTATTAGATATATATAGCAAAAACAATATGTTAAGTGCATTAACATTAGGTCAATAAACACTTATCAATAACCATTGATAAGAAGAACAAGGACACTAAAAGACAATAGCTAGAATTCTCTCATATTTAACAACATCGATGGTTTTCAAAACAGAGGAATCCCAAAAACCCATAAACAACTTGCATCCAACATACATCCATCCTAGAAAAACCAATTTGACCCATACCCGATACTTGTCGAACATCTCGAAGAGCTACACATGGGAATTTGGTCTCTTGCAACTCAATAATAAAGTGTGTATATTCCTTTACCAGCAACAACACCTCCTTCACTCTACGAACGTCTCCCAAACCTCGAATATTCTAAGTAATTATCTTCACAATAATGAGAAATGGACCCAAGCCTGGTGAACACAAAGCTCGAATCATCTTCTATAGCCCTGCCCCTCTTAGTATCATCATGATGCCTCAACCTGCTTTGCCTTCCCTTCTAGTAGCCTCTCACGATGAACAACAAGTTGGCTTGCCCTTAGCTTTAGATTCCCCTTAGCTTTAGATTCACCTTTTATACTTATCTGTTTCTTTTAGCTTTCTTATCTTTTGATTTTTAAATCTTTGATTTTTGAATGTTCTCTCTAATCGTTGGACCATAGGTATGTAAAAAGACACACCCATCTAAAAAAACAAATTTTCTAGTCCTCAAATTCCAGTATATGTGTCGAAACACCTGAAAGCCCCCCGCGACCTTCAGAGGGCATCACATTAAGAGGTGGAATAAAGCCTACATCTTCCATGATGTACCTTCAAGTCGGACCCCTAACCCATCTATTTCTCCCCCTAAAACTTGAGATTTTTCTTTAATGAATTGGTAGGCATTTCTCTGGTAGAACCCTCAATTCCATTCCTTCTTTCTTCTTCTTCTTAGTAGCACAATTTGCATGGGAAGGCTGTTCGGTGCCTGAAAATCTATTACGTGACAATAAATTACAAGGAAATATGACATTTCCATTGTTTGGGTACACTTTGTAGAGATAGAGATAGTCAAAGAGATATAGATAGTTGATGATAGTTTTTAATTTTAAGTTATCTTGTATTTGATGTAGATATCTCTCTTGATAAAACTAGACTAGTTCATTATTATCAATAACTAATTAGCACTATCTTGATAAGACTAGATTAGTTCATTATTATCAATAACAGATTAGCTGTATATGTATAGGGCACTCTGTATATTCTTGATGATTAATCAATACACAATGATTTTCTTGAAGGATTCAGAAGTTTAACATAGTATCAGAGCCATCATCTCTTCTGATTGTGGTCCATGTGGACGTATCTTTGCCTCTCTCTTGATAAGTTCCAGCCAAGTCGTCTACATGCCACCTCTGCCTTCTCGGTGTCCTTCTATTGGTTGCAGAGAGAGAAACCCCTGCGAGCTTGAGAAACTCAGCAAAAGAAAGAAAAAAAAAAAAAATCGGGAAAACCCCCGTCATTGGAGCTTCTTTCTCTCTTTAGACATCTTCCTCTTTGCTTGCAAAGTGTTGTGGCATATCCTTGCTACTTTCTTCAATAGCAATTTTCCCCTCTCTTCATGAATGAAGCGACACCTTTCGCCATTACTTGCTCTGCAAAATATAACGTTGATAGAACCCTAGTTTTGTTTTTCTTCAATATCAGAGAGAAGCCTTAGTTTCTTTATCTTCAATTGAAGGTCTGCTTTCTCTGCAAAAGACAATTGATCGCGGCCAAATCCAGAAAACGTTGTTGATCGGCTTCTGATGGATTCAATATTTGTCAACATGAGAAAGGGAGGTTAAGACAACTTGATCGGGAAAATTTCAACAATTTATCCGAAGCTACTTCTTCAGAGATTGAAGAGCTTGGTGATTGACTAGTTTGAGGTGTTCGCTTGAAGTCATTCTTTCCAGTTGGCAAGCTCACCATCGCACCCAAGTTGTGAATAAATTTTGGCTCTTAGAAGGAATCTTTCTGATTGTTCAATTAAAGAAAAATATTATCATCTTTTTTTTTTTTGGGTTATATGATTTGAAGGCAATTTCTCTTTCTAGATTTTTTATTAGGTTCCTAAATTAGTAAGGCTTTGAAGGCAATACTGGAGATTTGATGCTATTTGCACATGGCCTCTAAAAAGGGAGACGTATTGGCTGTTAAACTTGATGGGAAAAACTATCCCGATTGGGGGTTCTATTTTCAATTTTTTGTTGAAGGGAAAAGTTTGTGGAGGTATGTTGATGGCACTGAACCTGAACCGGTTACACCCAATACTAAAGATACCCAACAATGGAAGATCAACAATGCAAAAATTATCTCATGGATCCTCGGCTGTGTAGATTTGGTTATTGGAAGGCCAATGAGAGGCTTCCATACTGCGAAAGAAATGTGGGAATATTTGGAAAAAGTTTAATAGCAATCAAATCTTGCTAGACGCTTCCAAATCGAGTATGATATGTTTTCCTATAGTCAAGGGGAGAAAACCATTCAAGAATATTATGCTGGTTTCATGAACTTGTAGACAAAATATGAATATGTAAACTTGAAGGCTATCACTAGTGCTTGTTGCATTTAGAGCTTAATGGAGATAAATGGTGACAGGAAGGTGATGCAGTTTTTGATGAAGTTGCGCTCAGACTATGAGATTGTTTGAGCCAATATTTTGATTCGCAAAAAAAATAGCAAATATGGATGCTATTCTCGTTGAATTACTTTGTGAGGATACAAGAATCACGACCCAAGCCACCATTGAGGGAAAGAAGTATATAAAGTCTGTACTTGTAGCTCAACGGGCTAGAGAAACACCACCACAAAAGGATCCATATTTTTTGCAATGTTATGAGTGTAAAGACTATGGTCATATAGCATCCCAGTGTAAGAAGAAAAGTTTTTGTACTTATTGTAAACGTGCTGGGCATATTATCACAGAATGTCGAAATCCTTCTCGGCGAGGCAACCGGGCATTCGATACACAAAAACCTTTGTATAGGGCATACCAAGCTGCTAATGATGCTTCCAAGGGGCTAAAAGTAGAAACCCCTCCATCCAGCGCTATTCATGACCCAAATATGACAATGTCCCAGACATCATATGATATTCGATAGTTGGTACAAAACTCTGTATCTACCGCTATATTTTCTGCTTTCTCTGCTATGAGCTTGTCTGGTATGAACTCTCACCTATCCTTTAGTGTAAATCCTATTTGGTTTATTGACCCAGGTGCCTCTAATCATATGACTGGAGTACACACAAGTCCAGCATCTACTAAACCATACCAAGGTAATAGTCGGACTCTCACCACTAATGGGGAGAAACTAAATATTATTGGTACTGATAATCTTTCACTTTCTATCTCCCGTGATACATCTTTTCATTTACGTAATGTCTTATTCATTCCTAAATTAACTGCTAATCTAATATCTGTGGGGTCCTGCTCCAATTTTATCCAGAATGGGATATAAGCATTTTGTTTTGTTCATTGATGATTGTACATGCTATATCTGGATATATTTAATGCGCCATAAATCAGAAGTGTTCTCCCATTTGAAAATGTTTTTATCCACGATTGCAACTCAATTTAATACCAAAGTAAAAATCTTACTGTTACACTCCGGGGGGGAATATTTATCAAATGATTTTCAAGACTTTTTGAAAACACAGGGTATTCAATCACAGAAAACTTGTTCATATACTCCACAATAGAATGATATAAGTGAAAGGAAAAACCAGCATATCTTAAAAGTTGTGAAGACCCTTATGCATGACACTCGTATTCCTCATAACTTTTGGGTTGAAGCTGCATCTACAGCTGTTTATCTCATAAATCGTCACCCATCTTTGGTTTTGCATAAACATTCTCCATATTATTCATTATTTCATGTTCATCTTGATTATTCTCTCTTGCATGTTTTGGGTGTGTATGTTTCGTTCATCTTCATCAGCATGGATGAACAAAATTTTCGATTCAAGCTGTCACTTATGTTTTGTGGGTTATTGTCCCGACTAAAAGGGTTTCTATGTTATGATCCAACAGCTCGTTGTATACATATTTCTCGCAATGTTGTCTTTTTGGACAACATCTTTTATTACTCTTCAATTGCAAAATCATCAGGGTCCTCTACTCCTTTTTTTCTTGATTTCTCTATTGATAAACTATCACACCTTTTAGTGCCTCAACAACAAGGCCAACAACACCACTCCACGCACACTCCATCTCACCAACCAAAGCAAGGTCAAACCTCGACCCTACTTGTATAAGTGATTCTTTTTTTACTCCTATTGACAGCTCTACTCAGTTACAATGTTCTTCACGTGTAACTCATACACGTAATCGATATGGCTTCTCCCTTGATGATTTTGACTTTTCACTACAGCTTGGAGCTTTTGTTTACTTCTCTTGATACGATTGAGGTTGCTTTTAAAGATCTAGATATTTGTTTACTCCCTAAATCATTATTTGCCCTTTTAGATTCGGTAGATATTCCTCCTTCCTACCAGCAAGCCTTGAGTATGTCTTGTTGGAAAGAGACAATGGATGCAGAAATCAGTGCCTTGTTGGAAAATGATACTTGAGATCTTGTTCTGTGTCCTCCTCACACATCTATTATTGGCAATAAATGGGTCTTTTCTGTAGAGCTTAAATCTGATGGAAGGATCGAGCAATATAAAACATGATTAGTTGCTCAAGGTTACAAACAGACGTATGACATATTCTATGATGAAACGTTTGTTCCTACTGCTAAAATGAGTACTGTACGAACCGTAATTGCCCTCTCTACTATTTGTCAATAGATTATATCTCAAATGGATGTGAAAATACATTTCTCCATAGATATTTGAAAGAGACAGTATATGTGCGACCTCCTCCTGGTTATTGCAATGATAAATCTATGGTATGTCATTTGAAAAAGTCATTGTATGATTTAAAACAAGCTCCAAGAGCTTGGTTTGAACGATTTCGACAGGTCGTTCTGCATGTTGGGTTAAAACAAAGTGCTCATGACTATTCGCTATTTACTCATCATTATTCTTCAGGAATAACAATTCTTCTCTTATATGTTGATGATATTCTCATCACAGGACACAATTTGGATAATATCAGACACTTGAAAGAGTGCTTCTCAGTCAATCATTCAAAATGAAAGATTTGGATCTGTTAACTTATTTTCTTGGGTTGGAGATTCATTATTCCCCTAATGGATACATAGTTAACCAGAAGAAGTACACCAAAGACTTGATCAAACTGGCCAATTTTTCTGATGAGAAACGAGTGGATACGCCAATGAAGGTGAATGTAAAATATAGAAAGGATGATGGCAACAAAATTCCAGATCCTACTCTTTATAGACAACTGGTTAGGAGTCTACTTTATCTCACTATGACTCGTGCAGATATTTCTCATGTAGTTCAGGTCGTTAACCAATTTGTTGCTGATCCTCGTAGCATCCACCTCTTTGCTGCCCATCGTATTATTTGTTATCTACGGGGTACATATCATAGAGGTCTATTATTATCTTATAACTCTTTTCTCCAATTACGAGCCTATGCTGATGCCCCGATACTAGACGCTCAATCACTGGGTGGTGTATTTTTTTTGGAGATTCTCTCATATCATGGAAATGTAAGAAAAAACAAATTGTGTCTAAATCTTCTACAAAAGCCGAATACCGAGCAATGTCCTTAGGTTGCAGTGAAATTACTTAGTGAGAGGCATTTTACAGGACCTCAATAGTCTTCATCGAACTCCTACACCATTATATGCTGATAGTATGAGCGCCATATGTATTGTGTCAAATCCATTGTTTCATGACCGCATAAAGTATATAGAAGTTGGCTGTCGTTTCATTCGTGATAAATTTCTGGCTGGAGAAGTTACACTCTTATATATGACCTCCCAACAACAACTTGCAGATATATTTACCAAGGCAGTGACTCGTGCTCATCATGACTATCTCGTTGACAAATTGATGATGTTCACCTAACCTCAGTTTCAGAGGGAGTGTAGAGATAGAGATAATCGAGGAGATATAGATAGTTGAGAATAGTTTTTAATTTTAAATTATCTTATATTTGATGTAGATATCTCTCTTGATAAGACTAGATTAGTTCATTATTATCAATGATTGATTGGCACTCTCTTGACAAGTCTAGATTAGTTCATTATTAACAATAACTGATTAACCCTATATGTATAGGGGACTTTGTATATTCTTGATGATTAATCAATATACAATGATTTTCCCAGAGGATTCAGAAGTTTAACACACTTAATAATAATGAAATGGAAAGAGATTACGTGAGATTTTTCCAAAATAAAAAAATCCATTATCTGGTGATAGGTGAAAAATCTATTACGTGAGTGACAGATAATTTTGGGAAATCTTTCACATACGTTTTTTTCTATCTTATCCCTGATTAAAAAAATCTTCTCTTGTACGCCCTTTCACTTCATAATAACTAGCATAGGTGATCCTCCCTTTTGAAGCTCGTCCCCTCATCTAAGGTATCAATTGTCATATAAAAACAAAAATAATAAAAATAAAAATCAATAATCAATGATAAACTACACAATACAATTATAATAAAAAATTTCACAAAACATAATCCGCATAAGAGATTACTAAAATCTCAATTGAAATAACATACGTCTTTATTCTCCTCCAGTACCTCAAAATTTTATACTGCAATTACCAAACATTATAGTTTACTAATCAAACTTCTTTCCCATTTCTTAACTCGTACCCTAGATATTTTGAATTTAGTATCATAAATTTATTGTTTATTTGAAATTATATCGAGAGACATTTGAAAGACTTCTATAAAAAATAAATAAAAATAAAGCTTATCATAATAAAATCATGTTATTCCCATCATATTGTTCCAATGACATGTTGAAACCAATGTCATGTTAGAAAACATGTGATTCCATGTAAGTGCCAAAGGCAGGTAAAATAAGTAAGAAATGGTGTCATGATGACTGTATGGTACAAGTTATTATTCGAAAATCTTTTGAGAATGGTGATGATGTTATTATTAGAAATATTTTTGGAATTGTGTGATTATGATTTTAATTCTCTATTTTAGTGGAATTTTGTGACAAAAAGAAAGAAATGATAATTCTACATTTTAGTGGAATTTTGTGACAAAAAAGAAAGAAATGATAGTTTATATGCACGTGCTGATAAAATGTTGGTAATGCATTTCCTATATTTCTTACGGACATAGCCAAACAATAACAATGTACTTTTCAGGGTTGTATCTAAATACTACCCAAATAATAACAATCTATTTAAAGGTAATGTATGAGCGTAGTAATGTATTACTGTAGTAATGTATTACGCCGGTAATATATTTCACAGATAATATATTTCTAGGTATTCAAAAGGCCCCTAAAAGGAAATAAATTTCGACAAAAACTTGCTATCAAATTGCAGCAACAACTTCTACAAAACAATGGCTAACACCTCGCCAACAATTTCTACAAAACAATGGCGAACACCTCACCTTCTATCTTCGTTTCTCCTTCAACCTCACTCAAACCCTTTCTCTTTTATGTTAAGCATAATCTTATTTCTCAATGTTATCAGTAACTAAGGGCTCGTTTGCCATCTTATCTCCCAAAAAAAACCCCGTTTGGCAATTTTATACTCACATAACGGGGTTTTGTGTACCCACACCAACACGCCGTTAAACAAAGTCACGAAAAAAAACTGCGTTGGGCAAAAAAACGTTTTGCTTACGCGTCCCCTCTCTCTCTCTCTCTCTCGTTGAAAACCCAATGCCCCGTTGAGCCATATCATAACAGCCACATCAAAACCAGAGAGGCAAATATAATTCCATCAGCTTAAAAGGACACCGAAGGAGAGAGAGATAAAATCCTAACGGCATAAAATGGAGCGGAAGGGTGGATTTTTTCTTTCCATTTGAGCTCTCTTTCAGGTTGGTTTCAATGGCCCCATTTTTTCCTTTTCTTCATTTTCCTTTCATCTTTTATTGTTCATTTTCTGTAGCAACTCCATGGATTTGTTTGAGAAACAAGAATGTCATTTACTTCATTTTTGTCATGAAGGAGTCTGCAATATTGGCATTTGTTTGAGAAACAAGAGGTGCCAATCAAGTTTTACTCCCTGAACCTCTGGTTTAGTGGGGTTTAGGGTTTTTAGAAATTGGGGTTTGTTTGATTCCCTTATGATCGGAAAAATTGCTGCTTTTTTTTGCAGTGGATTCCCTTCTTTGCCTCTTCATTTATGGGTGTTTTTTTTCTTCTCGTATCAAATTCCGTTTCCTTGGCTATCCATGAGTCTCTCTCTCTAAATTATCATTTCCATTGATCGTTCGTTTTTTACGGTATTGTTTTTTTTATTAACTCTGCACTTTCTTCTTATCTCCTCTGCATGTGTAGTCAATGTAGCTTTGAGAAAGTTTTCTATCATTTTTTTTTTTTTTTTTTGAGAAAGTTTTCCTCTTTTCTTTTTATCTTAGTTTTCTCAGATTCTTGTTCTTCACCATGATGAATATCTTGTTTGAGCATGATAGTTTGAAGTTTGGATGATTTTTTTTATGTCAGGAATTGCATGGTTTGTATTGCTTTCTCAATGATGGAAATTTTTTATGATCGGTTTGTAATCAGTATCCATGATGCACATTTCTAGAGCCTTTTTTTTTTTGTTATAATAATTGATGGGTTGTTTACGCTATTATTTGTTAAAAATAATTAATCAGAGTTTTGGTGGATCTGGAAATGAGGGATCGCCTTATTAATATTACCTGTCTGGATTCTGGAAATGGCATCCTATATCATGGAATACTTTTGGTTTTGTATGGTGTTTTAATGTCGAGGAAAGGGTTCATTGATATTTCTTTTTGTAGCCTTTTATGGGATTTATTCTTTGGTTCTTGATATCTGACGAAAATGTAGTGAGTGCTTTCTGAGTTTCTTGAAATTGGTTAGATCTAAGAGAAATTTAGATTTAGGGCAAGAACAGTGTTGTGGCTTTTTTTTCTTTCTTTTTAATGTTAATGATCGTTCCTGCAAACTATGTCATAATGGTTTAATTGTATCCTCCTCCAAATTGTGCTGATTTGTGAATTGGCGTTTATCTCTTTTTTAAGCAGACATTGTATAAAAAGATGTACAGAATCTAGAAAGTTGGTTAATCTATTTGAAAAGCTTTTTTTTTTTTTTAGATTGTTGGAATGAGATATATTTTCTCAAATATTTACAATCTATATTTGGTTTAACGCATATCCAAATGAGATATGGTAGTTAGCTTTAATTTCCTTTTGAGAAATTTTGCTTAAATTATACAATCTGATTACCAAAATAGTTTAATTTCAAGATCATTGGAAGCCTATTGATCAATGGTGAGTATTTTTTCCCATTTTCAATTTCAACTACAAGATGCCTGATTCATGGTCAACATGTTTATAAATCTGTGAAGGAATATGGAAAGTACCATATTATGGAATGTATAGGTCTGAACTTCTATGAAATAATGTTAGGGTGTTTTATAAGTAATATGATGAGGTGTGAGTTTCTTGAAAGTATCCTGACTTGGGTGGTTTTGTCCTTGAACTGCCGACAGTTAGGACTGTGGTTGATCTTGTGGTGGAAGCCTATTCATATCCTGGTCGTCCTATCGAAATTGTAGGTTTGCTTCCATACTGTTAAATATCCATTTGATATTTCTGACTTGGTTGACAAAATGGAGTTCTGGCATGTGCAAAATCAACTCATCTCAACACTGCCAATTGGATGTTGGGTATAAGTATTGGATGTTGGGCATTTGTGTTGTTATTAGCACATTCTTGGATATGCCATTGATGAATGTTTTGGTATTGGTTTAATTCTTATTTGGGTATCTGTGCTTCTGAAGTTTGCTCATTGGTTCTATGCATTCCTTTAATCCATGTGGGGCGTTGCAAAATCTTATTCTAATCGGTACTCTCATCCTAAGATTGTTCTCTCTATCTCTCCCTCACACAAATATGTAGAATTTGTACTTTGCAGGAATTATCATGGATAAGCATTATCATTGGTTCTTTAATTGTTAGGACCTAAGAATTTGTTATATTTATTAATTATTCTGTGTTGATTAAAGTGTAACTAGATCTTGAAGTTGTAAATAGTTGTGGTCTTCACATGTGATTTGCTTTCGTAACTCATTGAATTAACAAGTTGCATCTTGGTCTCTAGGCTCCACTTGAAATCATGTCTAGACACATTACTGATGCAGCCAAACTTAGGAAGAGAAAAAAGTATGTTGCAGCATTGGTTGCATATACAACAGCCTTGGCAGCTGCGAAAGCTGCACTATCAATATTATCGATAGACCACCTCATCCTCGACGTTTGGTTAGAAGTCCATTGTTTTATGAAACCATAATCAATGGTGACGTTGATTGCTACAACCGAATTAGAATGAGTCCGAGGACCTTCTTTGTACTAAGAGATATTCTCAAAGAGAGAGGCAACATACGAGATACCATAGGTGTAACTTTGGAAGAGCAGCTGGTCATGTTCCTACATACTCTTAGCCACAATTTGAAGAATTGAAAAATTGGACCTTCCAGAAACAGTCAAGGATCGGTATGATGGTTGATTTGAGTGGTTGCAAACTTACATGGGTAGATCATAGTCATTATGCACTACTGCCCTTAGGAGTAGAGCTTAAACTTTGTTTTTATTTTTCCTTTGGTGCATATACATGGGGTGCAATATAAGGAGCTCTCTTCCTATTGCTGCTCTTGCCCCTAAGGGCAGCATCCTTGTAATAAAATTCCCACTAGAGCATGAATTGGATCTTTTCTTTTCCAAGATTTTGAGAGGAATCACAATCACAGAGCTCTATTAAAACATCTCCCTTGCATAACATGCTGTCATGGAAGTCTTAGCTGCTAAGCAATCACAATAGCAATTGATATCTAGAATAGCTGTGCTATCAATTATGTTCCTACTTAAGGAGTTTTATCCTAGAGATAATTCTCGCCGATAAATTGAAAATTATCTTGACTTTTATCACAATAAATGTCATTGCCAATGATATCCCTATAGAATGAATTTATCATGATAATTTAGAGCAGCCAATCACTATCACCATAAAAACCTTCCATGGTATTAACTTGTATGTGGTATGAAAGAAAAATTAGAAATTCGAAATGGAAAAAGAAACATTTCATTTTCATGATAGCAGCCCTGAAAATCTCCATCATGCAAATGAGAAGCTAATTGTAAGTAATTGGTAATAGACATGTCGTTAAAGATGTTTTAAGTTGGAAGAATTTTATTTTATTCCAAGGAATGTCCATTGAGGTAATCAATGAGATTCTGCACATGACGAGAACTTCTATGGCTTGTATAACAGGCTGATATATAATTTGATGGCTAACATTCTCCTCCAACACCATCGTATTTCCATTTTAACTGCAGTGATATAAATGTCTTCTGTCAGAGTAAGGTCATCATCTCTAAGGGCAGCAATAGAATTCGGAACATACTATGGCGAGAAAATATGTTTTTCTATTTCACTGGTTCCAACTTGCATTATTCATGGTCCACATTCAAGTAGGCATACACGTTAGAGATAAATGAATAACTTACTGTGGAAGATGATCAGTTATTGCCTAAGAAAATAAAGAATGGGAAGCAGTGCCCTTTTGAGTGTAACACACCCTAAGGAAGGATAGACTCTTGGATCAACTTGTTATGTCCTTATTAGACCGAAATTGACATGGCAATGTACAAGACTCAGATTTCAATAGTAAATGGAAATATGAACCATTGACATCAGAATTCATGTGTATGATCATTCATGCTAGTACCATTTTGTAGCAAAGGTTACAGGTAGGGGAAATCAATAACAAATAGGAAAAAGGGAGTGGATTCCAAAGGTACAACTAAATGAATAGATGTACCTCCTCTTCACGGACCACCTTATATATTAAGATGTGAGCACTTCAAATCATTTCCATTGATAGTATATACCATCTAAAATGCAAGATGTCTTGGGCAGACGCCAATGTGAAAAGCAATGTTCCATGACTCGTCCGTGTCCACACGAACTTGCCCTATAGGCAAGGCTGACAAGGGCGAGTTCCACAGCAACTTGCCCCACCCTTATAAATGTAGTAAAAATATTGAAAATGGAAAAAATGTAGAAAAGTTGGGAAACACCACTATATTTGTTAGAAATAAGTTTTTAGATTATTTTTCTGAAATATTCAAGATCTAAATAAAAAATCTCATTAATTCCTACATTATAGATCTTTTTATTCTCCTAATGCTTCTATTAACATCTTTTATTTTATTTTTATTATTTTTAACTATTTTTTAAAAAAATACCATTTCTTGACCTTTTTTTTGGTTGCACGTGACTCAGCCGAGTCCACTTGGACACAGTCGAGTTACTCACCTCGCCAAGGGCGAAATACCTTGGCCAAGACGAGTTTCTGAACCTTGGTAAAAAGAAAATCTTATAAAAGTATAATACATAACAGTAAAGGAAAGAAGAATTATTCTTACCAGTGTCGAAGGTAAACACAGCATGGAAAGATGTCATCCCGCCAAATTCGAGTTATATTATAAGGAGGTCCAAAAAAATATTGAAAGAATTTCTCATTGCCTGAAAAATTAGGCAGACAAAGACCATGGTGGAGCAAAATTTAGTTAAAGTAATAATCGATCCAAAAATTACAAGCAACGTGAATGAAACATCATGATTTAAATGGGGAAGTTAAAAAATGTCATCTGCATTAGACATTCAAGCTTCTGAAAGATAAGAAGTGGATGACCTTTAGTCAAGTCAGTAAATTGTTCAAAAAGAGAGGCTCAAACTTGTAGAGAATAAAATTTTCATGACTCATCATTAGGAGATGATATGTGCACTCCAATAATAAATTTGATTCCAAAATGTAGACAGTGAACAATGGGTTGCTATTTTCCTCCCACTTATGTGGCCATACACAAGTAGATTGCATTTGTAAATCATGGATAGGCATGTTTGCAACAGAAATGCCAACAAGGAGTCCACAGGATGCTAAAATATCTTTGCAGAAAGTGCTGGGCCTATTTATATTTCATGTTAGCGATGATAGGCCTTGGTAGTTGGTGGATGATGTGAATTGGGACAAGTATGTCTCTGATAGGTCTTCTCTATATTCCTCTACTGATGAAGTTTTGCTAATATTGTCAGCAGATGTTTATAGAAACAGATATGCGGTGTGAATAGTTAGTGTCTTTGTATTAGAATCCTGAGTTTGGCCAGCTGTATGATGGAATGACTCAAAATATTAGTAAAAAGAACCTCCTGGGTGGCTACAGGACGGGCTTTCCAGAGGACTGCCATTGTTGTAAAAAAGATATTGAGGAGAGTTTTACAAACTTGTTGCTCTTGCATGAACATAAGAGTATGGAGGACTGGCTAGGTTTCTCTGTATAATAGAGATGTGACAGATGCAGAGGTGGAGAGATTAGTTTATCTTTTCATATGCTCGATAAAATGTGTACTGTGTTAAGGTGTAGGAGGAGGAATTCCATTTATAGGGCAATTTGGTCCTTATATGAAAATTTCGACACTAGGTCAGTGCTTAAGATGCTGACAAAAGCAACGAGGTTGGGCTTCCCATTGGAGAAGTTCGTAATGCTGTTCATGCTTCTTATTTTGGGGAATTATATACTATGAAATCATTTTCTTTTGGTACAAGGTCACAATCATTATTGGCCATTGGATGTGAAATTCAATGGATTAGAGTGTGTCACAATATTCTAAAAATTTTATTTTGAAGTTGCATAAGATGCAATTTTTGTGCCCTTTCTCACTGTAACCAAGTCTTCAATCAAGAGCAATCCCTGAGAAGGACTTTGCTTATCAATAGATCCTGGTGTGGCAGCAATATGTTTTTTTCTCTCTAGGACTAAGTTGATTTGTAGATTGATAAGTGATTTTGTAGCAGCAGTAGAGAGAGAAATTCAAGGACTTGTTTACTTCGACCATTGAAGAGCACCTTTTAAATAGATGATTGAAGAGAAGAGTGTTGAAGTTTAGAAAGACTATGGTTGATTTGCTAATTTGAAGTTGAGAGCTTAAAGATTGTTTTTCTCTTTGTAAGGTTAAGGTACTCTTCTATGGCTTTTCCTTCTGGTTGTGACTATGGGGTATCGCATCTATTTTATGCCGATGATGCAATTATTTTATGTGAGGCTTCTTTAGCTGCTGCAAAATAGATGAATTCTATTCTTTGTATTTTTGGAAATACCACAGGGCAAAAATTGAATGTAACTAAAAGCATGGTTTTCTTTTTTGGAGTTTTCATGAATGCAAAACATTTGATCTTGAAGGGATTGGGGTTTGGTGAGGGTTTTTCCAATAAGATACTTGGGAATGCCTTTGTTCCATGGTAAACCTAAAGCACCATAATTGTCAGAATCTCGTGGAGAAATTCATTAG
The DNA here is from genome assembly GCF_000471905.2 of Amborella trichopoda. Next base: position 2,570,605 of record NW_006497421.1, read on the forward strand.
CAAGATAGGAACATGGTAGGCTTTATCCCTCTCTTATACAGGTCGGTTATAATTGTTGAGATCAATGTTAAGCATAGTTTCAAAAATCACTAGTCAGGTCCTAGGCGGCTTGGGGGGTCCAGGCCGCCCAGCGCCATGGTGGGCGCTCAGAACCTGGGCGGCTCAGTTGAATCCAAAAAGGATTCTACATTTGTATATTGTATAAAATATAAGAATTAGGTATTTAGAGCACATCAGAATTGAAAGTATACTACACATTAGCACACACTCCATAAGGATAGCCATAAGTCAGTCCATAATTCATATCGAATTAAAACTTAAAATTTACTATTCATAGTTCAATCAAAGTTCAAAGTTTAATAATTATTCAACATTCATCAATCATCATCATAAACATTAGGGTCAGCTGCATTAGCATCATATTCATCGGAGTCGTCACCTTCCTCAACATATTGGTCGTCTTCCTTTGTCTCGTTTGAATCTGCCTCTTCTTCCTCATCTTCCTCCTCCAACCTCATTCTCTGTGCAGAAGATCTAGTGGCCCTAGGAGGGTCAGTTATTGTCCCTGAAGCATCCATGACCATGTCCCATGTCAATCTTTCGTGCCCCTCGACTTCATCATCATCAACTAACCACTCCATAACATTGTCCATATTTTTTGATCTGATGGGGTCTCTCTTTTCTCTTAGTAAACCTGTCCTTCAAGAATCAATTATACTTGACTTAGACTAGGTCATTGAACCTCAATGATTCAAGCATGTTCCTTCTCTTTGTATGAATCTAACAAAATCAAATGAAACTAATTAAAATCTATGGTTCATGTATTATTAATACACTTATACAAATTGCCCTTACGGCCTCACCTCTTCAAAAGTAATCCAATTGTGCTCACAACCGGATGAGGAAGTGGTTAGGTTTAAGATCCGAATGGCCAACTTTTGTAAATTTAGAGAACAACACCCATGTTGGCTCCACCAATTGGCTGCAAAGATATAGAATAAAATCATAAATAAATAATAGAATTATAAAAATGAAACTTGATTACTTGAACTTGATGAACTTAATAATATTATTACTACTGTGATCAATTTTGGTCCTTTGCCTCATCGCCATCGGACTCCCAAAAGACTTTAATGAGCACTTGTAATTCATCTGGTCATCAACACATATAATATCCTGGATATCAGGATCAGGGACTAGCACATCTACACACTTATTAAATCCAGTCATAATTGTGTCATTTGTGTGTATATCCTTGTCAACATAAAAAAAAGCTGGGTTCAAATAATAACCAACTGCATGCAATGGCCGATATAGCTGTCTATCCCACTTCTCATCAATAATCTCCCAAACAGGCTTGTAGTAGTTCTCATCATTATCAAAATTTTGTGCTATCTCTTTTTTGCATTTCTCCATAGCCTCATATATATAGCCCATAGAAGGCTTGTCACTGTCAACCATGCGAAGGACTTTGACAAGAGGAAAAAATACCTTAAGAGCGCCCTTCATAGCGCCCTTCATCCCGCGCCAAAAAGCCTTAGAAAGGATAATATCTCTCAACTTCTTCCCAACCTGATCCTTGGACCTCTTGCATGCTCTCCAGTCATCTAAGGTAAACATCTGCCTCAGCTGCACTCTCCTCGAATGTACCTGATATCACTGCACCTGATATCTCGGTTAAACCGCCAAGAGCCTCAAGCATGAGGTCTATGCAATGCGCTGCACATGGTGTCCAAAAGATTCTAGGATAAGCTATGCGCAACAAATTAGCTGTAGCGACATTACGAGCAACATTGTCTGTGACAACCTGTACAACAAGATGCTTCCCCAATCTCTTTGATTCCTTTCTCTATAACTTGGAATATATAATGGGCATCATGGATGTGATCAGAGGCATCAATAGATCTAAAAAAAACAGTCCCTAAAGGACAATTCACAAGCACATTCAGCTGACTTCTTCTCTTCCTATCACTTCAAGCATCAGTCATAATAGAAACCCCATACTGAGCCCATGCATCCTTCTTAACTTTTACAGCTTCCTTTGTGACACTCGTCGCCTTTTTCAAATGAGGTTTTGAAAGCTCATATGGGGTTGGGGGTTTCATCCCAGGCCCAAATTGGCCAATTGCCTCTACCGCGGCATAGAGCTACTTAAGTGAGTGGTATTGAAAGGAATGCTCTCCTCATCAAGCCCTGTAGCAAGATAATAAGCAACTCTATCTCTCTCTTCCTTTATTCTATTTGCAATGGTGGTTTGCTTCTTTGTTTCCTCTCCTGCAACCTCAGGGTCAGGCCAAGGCAAAAAACTATCCATAAGGCCTCTAACCCGAGGCGTCTTACTCTTAGAACCAGAAGCAATTACAACTCCCTTTCCTTTTCCCCTAATAATGGATTGTTACAACTCCCTTTCCTTTTCCCCTAATAATGGATTGTTCTACCTCTTGACATCCTACCCTAATCCCATCCTCATCACTATCATCATCATCATAATTGACCCGAACCCCAGACCTAATCTCCGTTTCTCATTGTTTTACCATATTCAAAAAATTGGTTATTTCCTCTTTAACAGCATCAAGAGTCTTTTTACATGGGGCAACATTCCCATTGATACCGGCAAGATGTTTCTTGAACCGGTTTATACCCCATTTTGTATCATTTTCACAAAAATTGCATCTTATGCAATTTTTATTATTAGGATCTGGGTTGTAGCCATATTTCCAACCGGGATCACTACTCCTATTAGATCCCGAAGAAGACATCTTAAAATAATGCAATTAATACAAGCAATTAAAAAAAAAATCACTTTGAGTTTGATTGTTCAATCTCCAAACTTCCACCTCAAAGACGCTTTTAAGGACTCAAAGTCTTCTAAAAACCCCCCAATAGATTTATAAAACATCAAAATTAAATCTAATATCAATGGGTGATGTTTTGATCAATTTCTCATAACTTTGAGAAACCCTTCGATTTTAAAGAAATCACCAAAAAACCAGTTTTTTGGGTGGCTTTCTATCTCTAAAATGGGCTCCAATAAGTTTTAGGTTTCAAATGGATCTAAACCCCCGTTTTTTGGCCCTTTAGTATAAAAAAAAGGACAAGAAATGCCCCTAATGAAATTGTTTTCTGTCTCTGGGCAGGACGCAGTCCCTAAGCAACCGCTCAGGTCTGGGTGGCCGCCTAGGCGGTTTCTTGGGCGCTTACGCCCAAGGACCACTGCTTTTTTAGGGTGCTTACGCCTGGGCGACGCGCCCAGGCCCCCAGATCCGCCTAGGCGCTGGGTGGTCTGCTTTTTGGAACACTGATGTTAAGTTCGTCGTCCATTTTTTTGGGTTCTATCATTTGTACTGCCAAAGCGCACATGCAGTATGCTAGAGCGGGTTCAGAGAATTTTTCTATGGGCTGGTACAACTCATAAAAAGGGGGTTCACCTGGTAAAGTAGAAAAATGTATGTTTGCTAATAGAAGTAGGGGGACTTGGAATTCGTGATATTTTTGAGTTCAATAATGCAGGCACGATGAAGTTGGCATGGAGGATTTTGGCTAAGCCGTCTTCTATTATAGCTCGCTTCTTTAGGCACAGGTACTTCATAAATTGTTCACTCTGGGAAGTTGACAGGAAGTCCTGCTCCTATGCATGGAAGGGCATTCAAATGGGGTTGTCTATCTTGCACCACAATGTTTGATGGATTATTGGGGATGGAAGGACAATTAATTTTTGGACAGATCTGTGGTTATCAGAAAAATCCATTTTAGAATATTATGGTTCTTGTATTTGGAAGGACCTGGGAAGTTTTGCCAATCCTAGGGTTGTGGACTACGTAAATTGTTCTCCACAATCCTGGTGTTCCCCTACCCCTGCACCAGGACAAGCTCTTAGAACTTGGGATCAATGAATTAGAATTTGGAAGGAAGTGGAGGTTGCTTCAAGCCCTTTGAAACCCCAACCTGATATTTCGGTATGGATTCACTCTGCAAATGGAATGTTTTCTGTTAAAGAGGTATGAAATTTCATCCGTCGTAAGGGCTCTTCTCAACCGGTCTTCAGGGCACTATAGTCTTCTAAGTGTCATCCTAGGGCTAAATGGTTCTCGTGGTTGAGCCTTCATCATCGTCTTCCTACCTATTCTCTCATGTAGCTAGGGGGAATCACCTTTGCTTCTGTGTGCCCTTTCTGTCATCTTAATGATGATAATATTTGCCATATATTTTGCTTGAATGTGTTTTCTCGCAAGGAATTTGGAGGTAGATAGCATGGCAATGTGGAAAACGCTTTATTACAGGTTGTTCTATTGCAGCTACACTGCGGAAATGGTTAGCATTCAGGTTCAAGTCTGATGGTATTATCAACATTTGGCATTCTCTCTTCTTCACAAATATAATGGATGATTGGGGAGGAGCAGAACCACCGTATGTTTTTTTTTTTATAATGTTAACGTTGTATTGCTGTAAGAGTGAGTACAAGTGAATGAGGAAAGAGAGGACCTCGAGTACCAACAAGACGGTATCTTGGTCAAAAAATAGGTCCCGAGACCCTATACAAAAAATTTGCCATGTCTCCTGCCAAATTACAAAAAGTTATAGTGTAGCAAAAAATGGGGCTTATAAGAGCGCTCGGGTACAAATAAAAAAGAAAGGCTAACTACAGTCCTGGGAACCCTCTGTGGTCCAGAGCAAAAAAAGAGATGGACCGGTCGGGGTCTTCCACACTTGCAAGTGCTCCGTCTTTAGCTAGAACATCGGCGAGTTCATTCGACATCCGTCAAGTATGCCTCCATAAGACGTTCATATTGCTGCATATGTGGTGAATTTCGTCAAAAATTCTTGAGAGGTACCAAGGAGGAGGGGAGGTGCCTGCTGCCCAAGAGATGATATTTTGGGCGTCTCCTTCCACCACCAAACATTGGCCCCATGAGGGGTTGAACCTTTTGAGACCCAACAGAAGAGCCAAAGCTTCAGTGAATTGGGAATTTCCTGTCCCACATTTTCGAGTAGGTGAGGAGGATAATGCTGTTGTGATCACGGACTGCCCCTCCTACGTCTGAAGGCCCTGAGTTCCCCAGCGAACAACCATCAAACTTGAGTTTATTTCCTAGCAGAGCCAGGTTTTGTTTTCTCAGGTCCATGATACCTATGCCACCTTGGGATTTGGGTAGTCGGACTCTGTCCCAAGAGATAAGGTGGTGTCTTGTTTTTTTTGCTTGGTCTGACTAAAGAAAGTTTCTCATGAGCTGGTCTAGTCTGTTGGCAACTGAGGCTGGCATGTGGAAGATGGACATTAAGTAGACCGGGGCATTGACCAGTGTGGCTTTGACCAGTGTCTAGCGGCCTGCCAGGGAAAGAATCCTCCCTCTCCAGCCAGCCAGACGCCAATCCACTCTGTCAATAACTTGAGCCCAATGTCTTTTTTTTGGCTTCCCCAAACCCAAAGGTATGCCCAAGTAGATGGTGGGGAGGTCCTTTACTTTACAGTCCCAAGTAGGAATAAGGGCTCTGATCTCTTGTGTTGTCATACCCACCCCCATCATCTTTGATTTATCCATGTTGACTTTGAAGCCAGTGGCAGTCTCAAAACATTTGAGGAAGAGCCTGAGGTTGTCGATCTCGGTGGATCTGCGTAAAGGAAAACTAAGGTATCATCTGCGTAATGCAGATGTGACGCCGAAGGACCTTGTGAGCTACTTTGGACGGCTGAAAGAAGATCTTCCTGGTAAAGGCAGGAGATTGACTTGCTGAAAACCTTTGCAACAATTGCGACGAGAAAGGGGGACAAAGGGTCCCCTTGGCGAAGGCCCCTCGAGGAAGGGAAAAACCCTTTTGGGCTCCTCTTTATAAGAATAGAGAAATGGGGGTGGGAAATACATCCTTTCATCCACTTTCTCCAAAGGTTTCCAAAATCCATCCTAGCCATCGTTTCATCTAGTAATGACCAATCGGCATGGTCATAGGCTTTTTCCCAGCCGATTTTGAAAATTAAACCTGGTTTCTTGGATATGTGCCTAGTGTGGAGGCACTCATGAGCTACCACTATCCCATCCAGAATCTGCCTATCTTGGATGAAGGCAAATTGGGATGGGGAGATGGTCAGTGGGAGGACATGCTTGAGTCTCGATGCTAGAGCCTTAGCCAGAATCTTGTATGAAGAGTTTAGCAGGCTAATGGGATGAAAGTCCTTTAGCTCCTTTGCCCCTTCAATTTTGGGAACAAGAGCAATACAAGTAGCGTTTATCGCTTTCTTTAAGATCCCCAATGATGGAATTCTTCGAAGAAGCTACAAAGATTAGTTAAAAATGTACTCAGGAAGGATTTAAAGGGGACCACCGGGAATCCATCCGGCCCTGAAGCTCTGTCTTTGGCTAGTTGGTCAACAACACAGGCAATTTCCTCTACTGAGAAAGGTCGTTCCAACCACTATGACCAATGAGCGGGAAGGGTTAAGAAGTCTAGAGTTGTCGTTCTTGGTTTGTGGTCCATAGGGGCAGTGTAGAGAAACTTGAAGTAAGCAAGGATGGCGGATTCTATTTCATCGGGCTGAACCAAATAGCAATTGTCCACCTTGATAGTGGGTATCGAATTGTCTCTTCTATGACAGTTTGCTATACGGTGGAAGAAGCCAGTGTTCTTGTCCCCTGTTTTTAACCATTTGACTCTGGATCTCTGGCACCAGATAATTTCTCTATCTTGAGGGTGGATAGGTAGTCCAACTTGGTTTGGGTTCTAAGGTTAGCTTTTGTTTCTGTGAGGGGTCTGGACTCTTCTACCCCATCGAGATCTTGAATGGATTGGAGCAGGGAGTTTTTAGTTTGAGAGTAGTTTCCTGGTAGAGATTTGCTCCAAGTTATGAGAGACTTTTTGAGAAGTTGGAGTTTGGTTTGAAACTTAAAACCCGCTCTACTCAAAACCTGGGCTGAGAAAGAGGACCACCAACTAGGGATTAGACTAGAGAGGGAATGCTCTTCTAACCAGGCCAGTTCGAAGCGAAAAGGTTTCGGCCTCCTTCGAATAGCCTGGGTATTCAGCAGGATGAGGCAGTGATCTGAGGTGGGTTTTGACAGAGTGAGGGCATGGGAGCTAGGGAAAGAGGCTTCTCAGTCCAGAGAGAGTAGGAAACGGTCCAGCTTGGCAAGGGAAGGTTGAGCAGAGTGGTTGGACCAAGTATAACCATTCCCTTGGAGAGGGATGTCTATGAGTTCTTGGCGGGACACGAAGTCAGAAAAGTTGAGCATGCCCTGTGAGATGTTTGGATTGAGGTTCCTTTCGTAAGACCACTTGGTGATATTGAAATCACCACCCAAACACCACGCTGTGTGGGGTAAAGAAGCAACAAATTCTAATTCAGACTAGAGGCGTGGACGGAGAGAGGCAGAGTTGGGCCCGTAAATAGTAGAGAATTTGAAGGGAAATCTGTTTGAAACCCATGAAAGGAGGATCATGACTGAGAAAGTTCCTATGTGAGAGGATTGGAGGTGGTGCTCAGTTGGGTTCCAGAGCACCCAAATTCTGCCAGAAGCCCCTTCCGTCGGTCGGGTAACCTATTGGCAGGGTCTTCTACCCCACACACTGCGGATTAATCGGAGATTAGGCTCTGGCTATTTGGTCTCAGTTAAGGCTAGGATGGCAGGGTTAAATTTGACAGAAAAGTCCCTAACATATTCCCTTTTGGACCTCTGTCCCAACCCTCTAATGTTCCAGGAAAGGATCTGCATGGATTGAGGGAGGAACAATGGGGGAGGTAATCCTGGCCGATCGCCTTGAAGAGGGAAACAACGGGGTGGTGGAAGGACTTTGGGCACCGTCTTTGTGTTTGTCATAGCTGATTGAGGAAAAGAGATTAAGCAGCTCCTTTTAACCTTTTACGCTCACCTTGGCTCGACTTTGGGCATCAACAAGCATGAAGCGGTGCGTCGAGCCTTCAGGTCTGTCGTGTTTGAAGCCCATAATTCGAAAAATCTCCTTCATTCTTTTTGCGACTCTGTTGTTCCCATTCCCGTCAACCTCTCGGCTTCTGCAGCTACCAAGGGGGGAGAGGAGGGGGCGGTGGGGGCTTTGGGCAAATCTTTGTTAGGCTAAGAACTGGGCGGGGAAAGGGGCCAAGGCAACTCCAAGAGAGGTTCCGAGGGTGGGTGGGGGTTGAGAAGGGTAAAGGTCAGGCGGCAGAGGTGGTGAATCCGCTGAATTGGGAGTGGGAGGTAGGGCAGCGGACTCTGTGGGAGCAGGGACCTCCGACGTGTCAAGGCTGAGGAGGGACCCAATGGGAACTTCAGGGGAGGGGGCCGGCTGGTAACCCGGGTAGGAAGGGGGAGGGAAAGCACCAAAGACGGGGAGAAAAATAAGGAGAATGAGCTGTTGCGCTGAGAGGTTCAAGGTTAGGGGGTGGGTTGTAAAGTGACAGGTAGTGGTGGGGGACAGATGCGTACGGGCAGGTGAAGGGGTTGGGTAGGGGAAGTGTACCATAGTGACCCTGCCGATATGGACTATTTGTGAGGATTGGGGAAAGAAGGGGGTGAGGAGAGAGGAGAGGTAGGCCTAGTCGGGGGGAGAGGGATCAAAGGAGTCCACTGCAAGGATGCCAAAGGGGAGCAGGGAGGTTTCCAATTCCATTGACTATGGAGAAGAGTTCCGCATTGTGGAAGATGGGGAAAAGCCACCCTCGAAAAGAAGTTCTAGTGGCAAGAAGGATAAGGTGGGTAAGCAGCGTAAGGGGCCAAGGGGTGAGAGATGGGCCGACTTCTCGGTTAACAGAATGAGAAGGGGAAGCAATATGAGAATGCGAGGGAGGGGGCCAGCTGGGGGAAGGGGCAGAAGGGAGGGGGGAGTGGCTGAAAAAGGGGAGGAGGAAGAAGAGACCCCTTGGGAACTAGGAGGGGGAAAGGAGAGAAGAGAGGGGTTGGTTTGAAAGGGGGCTAGGGAGGCCTCACTCAAGCGAGGGAGAGAGGAGACGGGTGGTGGAGAACCAGGCGTGGACAGGACGGTGGTTGGTGAGGAGGTAGAGGAAGGCGGCTGTGAGAGCCAAGTGTCGAGGCGTGGGGGGAGGTGTCATCTATGGGAGAGGAAAGGGGGACAGGTGAAGGGACATCAATAGGGGAAGAGGGGGGGGGGGGGATGGCGGCTGAGGGTCGCTAGGTGTCACGACATTAAACGCAAAGGCAGCCGAAGGGGCTGGCGACGGTGCAAACGTGGGGGGGGGGGGGGGGGGGGCAAAGCCGTTGACCCCGTGTCAAGAGTGCGAGGCAACGGGCAAGGGTGGGATGAGGGTCAAGTTTCCAGGGATTGAGCCCAAAAGGCCTTCCAAAGGGGGAACCGAGTCACTGGCGCAGCCTGATGGCCCAGGGGGGAAAGTATGGTCACCATCCACTATTACGTCCTTCCCAGGTTGGTGTGAAGGTGGGTCTGGAAGGCTCAAGGGAGACCAACCTGGTTCAGCTATCTCGCCGGCTTCGGGGCAAGAGCCAGAAGGGGTGGGCTCAAGGCCAAATTGTGGCTCTTGCGTACTGACATTGGTTTTTTTAGGGGGAACCGGGGAGGCACCACGTGGTTGCCAGGTGGAGAGCTGGGGGCGTGCAGGAGGGCTGGGCCCGGCGCGGCCCAAAATAGGAACAGGGACTTGGAGCTGGCAGCGGCGGCGGCGGCGCCGCTGGTGGTGGCTTGGATTTCGGGAAGCAGTGGTCCAGGAAGAGGGCAAAGGGCCCTTTGCCACTGGAGGAGGCCGGCAGTTGAGAAAATTGGCCGAGGGAGGGGAAGCCTTCGACCAAGAGAGAGAGAGATTGGGTAAAAAAGGTTATCAGCTTCAATCCACACACAAGGTGGGATGAGCTTTGTATCCAGAACCTCCATAAGAAGTCTGATGGACCCAAGCAGAAGGGTTTCAATGGTCTTCCAGTGAATGGAAATTAAACTGCCATAGGCCTCCGCCACTCTCCGAAAAGTGGAGGGAGACCAAGCATGATGGGGCAAGTGGTGAAGAGTGAGCCAGATATTTCGCTTTTTAAAGGACCCTTCCAGAGGGGTCCAAGCTCGAAGATGGAGGGTAGCCCCTTCGAAGACTAGACAGTTGGAGTTTTGCAACACTTAGCGAGCATGTTCTATGGACGAGAAGGAGAATAGAAAGTCACCACCAGAGAGGCACCTGACTGTGATGTTTGGGTCCTGCCAAATGCTTTGTGGCCATTTTTCTATTCCTCTCGCATCGTCTCGTGAGGGCTGGAATGTACCAACCAGGGAGGCAAGAAATTTGGATTGAAGTAAGGAGGACTCTTTTGGGGGATGGAGACGAAAAAGGGCAAAACGGGGAAGCCTTAAAAGAGGGGGGAAGAAGACCCCTTTTGAGGCCACAGAAGAGGCTAAGGGAGCAGGGGAAGACGAGGAACGAGCTGTTACCTGCGAGTAGGAGATAGGGAAAGAGGAGGTGGCGACCTTTAAAACCTCCTGCAAAGAAGTGGGTGGAGAGGCTTGTTTCTCCTTCGAAACGGAGGGCAGAGGGCCGAACGCACGAGGGGGGGGGCCGAGCCTTGGGAGGAGGGAGAGCACACTGGGAGGGCTTGGGGTAAAGGTCATAGATAAGATTCCAGTTGAAAGGGGAGGAAGAGGGAGGAGGACAAGGACGACGTCTCTGCCTCATTTTTCATTCGTTTGTTTCAAGACTGTTATGTTTATCGTTGAGATGAGTACTCTTCCCTCAGTCATTATGAAAGTATCAAATTTTCTTATGGAAGTGCTTCAACAAAAAGCTCGGAACCACCGTATGTTTCAAGGAAGGACACTCACTCTTGCGAGGTTGACTCGAAGGATCACCCACCATGCTCGTGATTTGGGTATGGACTTACCACATCTCAGAAAAGGCAATTACTGAGAATTTACGGCTTACGTGGCAGCAGCAAAGGCTCAAGTTACCCATAATAGTGGCATGGGCTTTTCCACATTCACAACATTTTAAGCTAAATATTGATCAGTTCTTCTATTCAGAATTCAGGTCAAGCTGGCTGTGGGGGTGTCTTGAGGCGGTATGATGGATCTTTTGTTGCTACTTTCTCGGTTCCTCTTGGAATTGCTTCCAATAATTATGCAGAATTTCGATGTTTACAAAAGGTTGTTCATTTAGCCACTCAAATGGAATGCTTCCCCTTGCAAATTGAGAGTGATTCTTCCTTACTTGTCCATGTCATAGAGGGCAGGTGTAAAGCTCCATAGGCTGTTCGTATCATAGCTGCTAATTGCAAGTCTAGACTTGAGCATCATTCATGGTCCATTTGCCATGTTTACCGTGGGGCTAATATGGTGGCCGATGTTCTTGCCAAAAAGGCTACAATTTTTGCAGAGGCCACCATTTGGCGCTCTAGGCCTTCAGATTTTCTTAACCTTCCTTGACTTCAGAATGTGGCGCAATTACCCAATTGTAGGGTTGTAAGATAGTACGATGTAATTTTTCTATCTTTTATTAATGAAAAACAGGTAGAGGGCCTTCTCCCTCATTGATTTACCCAAAAAAAAAGGTTGTCTAAAAAAAAAATGAGGGAGAGAATATGTTAAGAGTTAAAGAAGGCATTCTGACGGCCGCCCTGCTTGCTCACTAATGGAGGATCTCTCTCACTTTGAACAGCCTCCCTCTCCCAAAACGTTTAGAGTATGTTTCTGTATTGCATATTTGTATGTTCATCACTACTTGGATGCATCCATACTGTCCTTTGATATCTTTATGATATCTTGATCATTATTTTGTTTGAAGTTGGTTTTGAATGGCTGAAATTGCTTGAAAGCTTGCTTCAAATCAACTTGAAAGGCCATTGTTTGCTTGGAGTTCACCCAACATATGGTTGTTGATTGACTTATGTTCATTGGATCCATGAGAGCATAGAAGCTTCGGGTGTATTTGATAGTATGGCTAGACTAATTCGAATTATGTCATTTGGCCATGTTATAAATCAGTGGTATGTTACAACAATACTATGGGTTGACATGCTTCTGCGGCATTCAGCTCTCATCCAAGGAAGTGTCTGAAACTAACAGGATTTTACCTGCACATGGAAGATTGTGAAGGTGAGGAAAACTAGGATTCTACCCGTATGGAGTGTCCAAGATCGGCCTCCCAAGAACTGCAACCCCACCTTGACAGATCAAGATACAACTATTAAGCATTCAAGCCTCACCCACCAGAGTATTCAAGACCCTCTCACTGTCACCAGCCTGCTTAGCGTCACCCCGAGAGTTCAAGACACCTGCCAAGCATTCTAGCCTCACCTACCAGAGCATTCTAGAGCCTCTCAACGACACCAGCCTCCTAGTCGTTACTCACCTGAGCATTTGTAGACCCTCTTATTGACATCAGCCTGCTCGTCCCAATTGCAAACACCCTAGCCGCCATAGCAACCTACACCACTCTCTTAAAGCCCAACCCCAGGAATACAAATCCACCCAATACTCTAAGCCGCCACCTCCCCCTAGTTATTCAAAGAAGCCTAACTTGCTTCGGTTGGCTCCCCATAGTAGGAACCATCATTTTTATCAGGCCCCAGTTAGCACCAGTGATCCAGTGCAACATGCCTCTGCAAAAGGTCAGTTCAAGCTTCCTATCCCTCTTTGTAAGCCTCACCCCTTTCGATCCATGTCAACATAGGGTCCTCCTCTATATTTCAAGCAACCTCCGTCCTCTTATAACTCCCCTCTTCTCCCTCTTCCGATAGATTGAGAGCATTATCAAAATGTATTCCAACCCCTTTCTGCAACTCAGCATAACCCACCCCCACATCCATCTCCCCTAAATGCCCCCAACAAGAGTTTTGCTCAAGTTGCTGCACCACACATACTCAACCAATCCATCAACCGAACTCTTCCCAACCCCCTTTGGGCCTGCATTCCGATCACCACGTTACATTCCTTAACTCTGCTGCTCACATTTGGGTTCCTTCTTCACTTGAGATTGCTGAGCAAGTTGCATCTTTAGACAATTCCTTTGTAGGATACTTCCAACCCCAGCGTAATGTTATCTTAGGAATTACTCTCTAGTTGCAAAATACGTTAAAAAACCCTCATGTAGTATGTAGGCTCCTTCATAGTGACAAATATCTCATCTCTTTCCCTGATAAATTTTTACCATCTTCCATACCCAAGAACCTTAGATTCAAAGGAGCCTTACTGTTCCTTTAGAGGTGGAACCAGTGTTCGCAAAATCGAACCGGAACGGTTAACTGGACATGGATCTGGAAGCGGTTTTACTGTTGGATTTTGTGCTATCCAAAATCACCCACATATGGAAATCCCATATTTTGTGGGGTTGATTGAGATCCATCCATATCACGAGGGATTGAGATATTCCCATATTATGTGGGATTGCTATTAACCAATTAGATATTGGAATAAGTTCTATTTGTGTTAGGATGAACTTGAAGGCCCATATTTAGAGTGATAAAGATTAGTTTCCCATAAAAAAAGGAATTGATGGGGTCATCACGTAAGCCCTATTGGTGAGTCTCTTTTTTTATATATGAGATATTTTTAGAGAGAGAATGTGTGCCCTATTTGGGTCACCATATGAGAATGTTGGTTCCTCTGGAGAGAGAGGGAGCTAGAGCATTCTGTGCATAAGATGCAATTTCTTCTTAGAGAAGCAAGCTTCCTTTGGATAGGAACATTGTAATGGTGCATCTTTTAGACTCCCGAAGATTGAGAGGCTTGTTTGTTTCTTGTAGAGAAGCGGTTCTCATATAGATTTTGGGTTGTTCCCCTTTAAGTTAGAGATAAAGTAAGTTTATCGTTGCTCTCACGTCTCTATCTGGTGTTGTTGGTAATGGTTGCCAGAAGTAAAGAGAAGGAAGGGAGAGTGGTTTAAAAGGGTTTCTCGACTTGGGTTTTGTTGAGGTTTGTTCCAAAATCTTTGATGTAACTTTGATTGGTATAGTGGATTTCTGTTTGCCGTGCCTGTGGCTGTAGCCCTTTTAGGGTGAACCACGTAAATCTTTGTGTTCTTGTTGTATGTATTTCATGATTTAATTCTCATACCTTATTCGCCAAATATTAACCCACCGGGTTTAGAGCTTCTGCGCACAACAAGTGGTATTAGAGCCCTCGTTTGGGGTTTTTGCTATGGCAGTAAAGGTTTCGAATGTAAGGTTCGAGGCGGAGAAATTTGATGGAGACATTATTTTTCAGCAAGAATGATGAAGAAATTTATTTGGCAAAAGATGAAGAATCCATAAAGCTATCCAATGGATGTTAGCATGGTGAGCAGGTGATTTTGATATCAAGGTGGAGATTGTTGGATTTGGTTCTATCCCATATTTTGTGGGATTGATAAAGATTGATCCATATTATGTGGGATTGAGATATTTCCATATTATGTGAGATTGAGATTGATATTCATAAGTTTCCTAAGGTAAATAGACATTCAAAAAGTATTAGGACTCTTAGATATATCTCTTAGCCTTTTTTGAGATATATGTAACATCAATAGGAAGTTTCCTATTTAGTATGGACTCTTAATCTTATATATATGGGATGAAAGTGCAGATAATTTGTCTGACCAATTTTCATCGTATGAGAATGGTGGTTCCTTTAGAGAGAGAGGGAGCTAGAGCCTCCTGTGCATAGATGCAATTTCCTCTTAGAGAGAAATAAAGCTTCCTTTGGACAGAAACATTGTGATGGTGCCTCTTTTAGACTCTCAAAGATTGAGGGGCTTGTTTGTTTCTTGTAGAGTAGCGGTTCCCATAGAGATTTTGGGTTATTCCGTTTTTAGTAAGAGAGAAAGTCAGTTTCCCGTTGCTCTCGCGTCTTTATCTGGTGTTGTCGATATTGCCAGAAGTAAAGAGAATGAATGGAGAGTTGTTTAAAAGGATTTGCTCGATTTGGGTTTTTGTCGAGGTTTGTTCGAAAATCTTTGATATAACTTTGATTGGTATAGTGGATTTCTGTTTGCCGTGCCCATGGATGTAGCCCTTTTAGGGTGAATCGCGTAAATCTTTGTCTTCTTGTTGTATGTAGTTCATTATCTAATTCTCATACTTTATTTGCCAACTATTAACCCACCGGGTTTAGAGCTTCCGCGCATAATAAGTGGTATAAGAGCACAACATTAACCGACCTAACTGGTTAACCGGCCGAATCAACCGCTCTAACCAGGCAAGTCCCGAGCAATCAAAAAAGTGTTGAAAAAATATAAAAAAATACAAAAAAATCTACTAGAATATGAAAAGCATATAAATAATGATTAAAACAAAATACATTCAAATGAAGTTGAAAGTTAATGAAAAAAATGGATTTTAACCCATTTTATATTTTCCAAGGGATATTTTTAAAATTTTCTAAAAAGATGGAAAAATATAAAAGTGAGTATTAATGACCAATTTTTTTTTTAATTGTTACCATAATATAAAGAATATTTAAAAATTCATTACAAATCAAATTCCTTATTTTTGATAATTTGTATACATTTTTTTGATTTCTTTTTAAAATACTGGTTGATCATCCTAACCGCCCAAAACTGGAACCAGCCACTGGTCGGTTTTGATCTAACCGGGCGGTTAGCAGTTAGATTGGGCGATTTTGCAAACAATGGGTGGAACCAACTCTTGGATACCCAACATAATAGAAAATACTAGGTCACCTTCCAAGGTATTCTATTGCGCCTATGGACAAATCAAATCTTTAAATCTCTAGGTGATTGTTGTGGCCAGTTCCTTTCGGTCCACTTGTAGTCTTTTGGTTCTTTTCCTCTTGGAAAGACATTAGTCCTTATCTCCTCAGTTTCGGTTGAACTCATTCCAACCTCTTTACATCTCCATTGTAATGGCCTCACTTACCCTATCTCTACCTCTGTTCAGATTCCCGACTGCCACGATTGCATCAATCTAGACCTTGGAGGTTGGACAATGGTGCACCGCAAATACCATGCTTTGAAGCATACTTCGAGACTTCCATCCTCTGGTTCCCAAGAACATGGTCCACAACAGCCCCCCGCCGTCCACCTGGGTAGCTAAAGACTCCCAGGGAGCCTTATGGGGAATCTGGGTAATTTTGAACCCAACCATTCTTCAAGGTTTATTGCCACAAATCATGGATCACTCTGTCTCCCTTTCTTTCAATTGTATCTCTGATGGTTTCACTTTCATGACTACTTTTCTATACGGCCCGAACACCGCCTCTCTTAGACCTTCATTTTGGTAGGAGCTTTCATCCTTGGCCTCGCCTACCCTCCCCTGGTTATTGGGAGGAGATTTCAACACAGTCGGGTGGTCTTCAAAAAAATTGATGGGTGGTCCACTCAATGCATCCATGAGTGGCTTTTCGGAATCATTGAGAGCATGCCTCTCATTGATATCCCTTTATCACGAGCCTCTTTCACATGGTCTAACCATGCAGAAAGTCCAGCTATGACTAAGATTGATCACTTCTTGGTCAACCACCTTTGAGAAGATTTTCTTCCCAATTACTTGTCCTAATAAATCTTTTAGGTTTGAACTTTTTTGGATGGAAGATCCAACCTGCATGGTTTTTAGGTTTGAACTTTTTTGGATGGAACTTTTTTTAGGTTTCCCCCTCTTCCACTACACCTGGAGTTCTACTCTGATATCTGGGTGGGCAGGGTATAGATTGTCCCGTAAGCTCCAAATTCTTAAAGCCGCTTTGAAACAATGGAGTCGCTAGCGCTCCCCTCTTACTTTAGAGTCCCAATCAGAAACCTAAATACCATCATTCCAGATTTAGATTTCCTAGAGGAATCCCGAACTCTTACCACTCAGGAAAGGGAAGATGGGCTCCAGGCAAAGGTCACCCTATCTCAGACCCTTAAGCAGGAAGAAACTTATTGGTATCAGAGGTCTAGGATTAAGTGGCATAAGGAAGGGGACATGAATACAGGTTTCTTCCATAAGACGGCCTGCTTGAGACGCAAGGGCAATGCTATCACCCAAATTTCAGTAGGCCCTCTCTCATTTACCCAACCCTCTCACATTAGCCGTCTTTTCATTAGATTTTTTAAGAATCTGTTCTTTAAACCTCTTCACCACCGCCCACTTCTTGGCAATATTGCATTTCAAACCATCTCCCCTGCGATGGCTACATTGGAGTGCCCTTTCACCTTAGAAGAAAATAAGGAAAGCTGCCTTTGATCTTCTGAAAGATAAGGCCCCTGGCCTAGACGATTTCCTTTTAGCCCTTTTCCAAACCCAATGGGATACTATAGCTCCGGATATTCATGCCTTTCCCAAGAATTTTTTCTCAGAAGCAGACTTAACTTAACTCTCAATTGAACCTTCTTAGCCTTGGTCCCCAAAATTGAAGGAGCTCATAGAATGACATATTTTCGCTCTATCAGCCTCGTCAATTAATCCTACAAAATCTTGGCAAAGGTACTTGCCTCTCGTCTGCAAGAGGTCCTCACCACAGTTATCTCCCCAACCCAATCAGCTTTTGTTGCAAATAGACAAATTCTAGACGGTGCTCTGACGGCCCATGAAGCAATACATTCCAAGTCCTTGTCTAGCCAGAAAGGCCTCATCATTAAACCGGATTGGGAAAAGGCCTATGATAGGGTCGGCTGGGACCTGCTCGACTCGATCCAGACCCGAATGGGTTTTAGTTCACTTTGGAGAAATTGGATTCAAGCTTGTATCTCCAACCCATCCGTCTCCATACTCATCAATGGGTCCCCAAATGGATTCTTTCAGGCCCATAAAGGCCTTGGGCAGGGGGCGCCCCTCTCACCCCTCCTCTTACACTCATTGGGGAACTCTTTACCCAAACAATCTCCAGACTCTATGATAGAGGCCTTCTCTCGGGTTTTAGTACCTCTCCATCATGTCCAATTGTAACCCATCTACTCTACACAGATGATACTCTTTTTTTCTGCGAAGCAAACCCAACCCAAGTTGATTGCCTTTGGCGTTTTCTGCATGCCTTTGAACTCCTCACAGGGATGAAGGTTAACCTCAAGAAGACAAAAATGTTAGGAGTCCATGTAGGAGATACTGAATTGTGGAGCTTAGCACAATGTCTAGAATATGCAATGGAACCATTACCTTCCTCATACCTAAGATTCCCTTTGTGCCTAGGAAAACCTAGAAAGGAACTGTGGGACGATCTCACACAAAGATTCACATGGAAGTTTTCCTCCTGGAAGGGCAGGTTTCTATCCTTTGGGGGCAGATTTATTCTCATTCGAGCTACCTTGGCTAGTATACTAGTATATTACATGTCCCTCTTTCAGCTCCTCATCTCTATTATCCAGCGCTTAAAGAAAATTAATGAGGGATTTTCTATGGTCCGGAGTAGAGGGATCAAAGAAAATACATCTAGTAGCTTGGGACATTGTATGCTCCCCAAAAAAATTTTGGGGTCTTGGAATAAAAGATCTTAGAACCATGAATCTTGCCCTTCTTGGCAAATGGTGTTGGAAATTTTTGTCTCCCCACACACTCCTTTGGAAACAGGTCATACAAGCGAAATATGGTCCTAGCAGTGGGGAATGGCTCCCTAGATGCCCACTTCATAGATCTTCGGGAGTGTGGAAAAGCATCTCCACAACCAGGAATGCCTTCCTACATCGTATCTGATATAGGTTAGGAGATGGCTCCCGCATATTCTTTTGGTCTGATCTGTGGATTGGAAACTCTCCTCTTTCAGTGGCTTTCCTTGCTCTCATCCTTGTGGCAAGAGAACCTAAAGCCTTCATTACGGACTGCATAGAATTCAATGCCTCCTATTTAGTTTGGACACCAATCTTTAGAAGAAACTTCACGGATCAAGAATCTGCTCTCTTGCTAACATTGTTCCTAATTCTTGACCCCATCTTCTTTACCCTCTCTTGACATGATTCTTTAATTTGGTCTGTGGCCCCTTTGGGAACTTTCTCCGTCTCTTCCTTTTATTCCTCACTCCTCCCCAACCAGAACCTCGAGCCTCTCCTCAATTTTTCTTGGGCCCTCCCTGTTGCCCACATAGGTCAGGCCTTCTTTTGGGTCCTCCTACAAGGTAAGACCCATACGCTAGATCACCTCCAGAGGAGAGGCTTCTCTCTCCCTAACCGGTGCATTCTGTGTCTTGAGGAAGAGGATTCCATTCCACACCTTTTTATCCATTGCAAAGTCTCTCTCACCCTCTGGTCATCCCTCCTAAAGTGGGTGACACCTCATAACCTAAATAGTCTATTTTAATCTTTTCTTTCCCACCCTTTCTTAAAAAATGGAAAAAAGCTTCGGCACCTCCCAGTTTCTGCCCTAATTTGGCGCATTTGGCTAGAGAGGAATTCTCGGACTTCTAGAGGCACCTTGAAAAACATCGAATCTATATTTGATTCCACTTCTGCTTTCATTTTTCTTTGGGCCAAAAACATCCCTATAGACTCTACAATTCCTATACAACACTTTCTTAACAATTGGGCCTGCCTCCTCAACTTATCAACCCTATCAGATTGACCTAGGCCCCTCTGGACCCCCCCCCACCTCTCGGGGATTTCTAAAGTTGACTACCGATGGGTCTTCCTTAGGAAACCTGTCTTCCTTAGGAAACCCAGGACCTTCGGGGCATAGGTGGCTGGCTCGCAAATAGTACAATTAAAATATTCACATTCTTAGAGTATATTGGGATATAGGACTCCACTTATGCTGAGGCACTGGCTTTGCTTGAAGTACTTAAGTGGGTGGCTCAGTTGGGAATCAACTCTCAAGGTATCCTTATAGAAGTTGACTCCACCAACACCCTTCTTTGGGCCACCCGTGAGCAACAGCCCCCCTGGAGGCTAGCTTCGACTTTTGAGCATATTGATTTCTTGTGCAGCCTTGTCCCTCAGGTCACCTTCACGCATATTCACCGAGCAGCCAATTCTGAGGGAGACCGACTGGCAAAACAAGGAGCATCTCTAGGCGTGGGAGCCCAACTGTCTGCTTGACAATAGTTTCACCTCCCCCTCTCACTTTCTCTTTCTATCTCTCCCCTCTAGCTCTTTGTCTCCCCCTCTTTCTCCCAAAAATAAAAAAGAAGGATAATCCTCGTCTTTCATATAGGCACAGATTGGCCTAAAACTCTCTTTTCTCTCTCCCCTCTAATTCATTTCTGATTCTCTGCTCGCCATCAAAGCAAACCATCATAGCAAACTTTGGAAGGTCTTCTCCGGCTTCTCAAAGGTATGTCCTCAAACTCTAGACTCTCTCTCTCTTGACCCCCCTTTTCTTCTTGCTCATCTTTCCCCCTTAACATCTGCTCCATCTATAGCATAGCCTCCAGAAGGAAAACAATATAATTATTTTTTCGGGGAAATGAGAATTACCTCTTTACTCTCTTTTACATCCCCATTAATATCTCCCTCTCTTGCCTCCTCAAACCCATGCTCGTCTCTCTTCCCTAAGCATACTCAGCAGCCGGTAAGTAGGGCTCTCGGTAAGCTCTCTTGCAACTCCATATTTCTCTTGTTACCCCTCCCCTTTGACCCCTATACCCCAATTTCTTTCTATTCACCACTCAATATTTGCAGCCTTACCACCTTGTTCTATTAGCCCTCTTTAAGGCCTCTTCAGACCCCACCCCCCACCATCTCTCCCATGGCGGACAAAGCCCTGGTAGGGACCTCATGAACAACTACAGCTAGCAGATACTTTTAAGGTTCATGCTTGTCAGCACCCTTTGACTCCTCCCACCCATTAGAAGTAGGCCCACTCAACATCCACCGCAGCTTTTACCTAGTAGCTGCCACTGCTGCTCCTGCCTAGAAGCAGCCACCATCGCTACTTTACCTTAGAAGCATTCCCTTCTGCTTCTACGAAAATGTCTCTCTCTTTTCAAAAGCAAGGCCCGTGCATTCTTTGGGTCTTACCAACACTCCACGACAGAACAGAGGACAAACCTACAAACTCGAAGACCCTGAAGCTTAAGTTTCAGCAGCCCAACCCATACCCCGCATGGTACACTCCACAGTTCTGCAGAGCGTTACAAAGGCCGTGCAAGCTAATTTTGGTGTTGATACGCTCAGGATGAAGACAGTGAAGAACTTTTTTGAATCACTTCTTTTGGAATTGTAATGTACTTTGCATGTAATTATCTTTTCCTTTTCTCTCCTATCGCTCTTAACTGTATCTCTCTATTCCCCCCACTACGTATTCTCCCATACTTTTCTCCTTGTTCCTTCTTGCTTTTTTGGTTGTAAACGGAGCACCCAACTTGTGGGCTGCCATTTTTTTTATATATACGGAGCACCCAACTTGTGGGCTGCCATTTTTTTGATATATACAGAGCACCCAACTTGTGGGCTGCCATTTTTTGGATACTTTTGTAAATATTTACCTTTAAATACAAAGTTAATGTTTCTCAAAAAAAGATTGAGTTTGTTAGTAATTCTTTCTTCATTCATGGGTAAGGGAGCTAACATAGTATTTAGGGTTGAAAATGGTGTGGGCTCCAAATGCTATATTCATATCATTTTATTTTTATCTCGTAATCTCATGTCCTCTTTTAATATCCCATAACTTTGTGTTGAAGAGTTACTGGTATATGTTTGCTCTTGAAGGCTGCTTGTGCATTAAGTGAAATTTTGGTATTAAGAAAATCAATTTTGTTTATTATTTATGTAAATATTGGTAGCATCAGAGGGGGTTCACAATTTTATGAAATCTCCAAGCACCAAAGTATTCCTTGAATCTTTATTTACATGTTTGGTATTATATTGGATAAAGGGAAGGAACCTTATTTAATTGCAAAATTTTATTAAACAACCGCGTTTTGATTCTCAACAAAGAAAAAGGCATCTCCTACATCACATCAATGATATACATAATTAATAGTGTTACATGCAATTTTGAGCTTACCCATTGCCAAACAAGTGAAATTACCAACACCACAATTTATCAAACAGAGTTTCTAGCTTTCACCCTTGCAAATATTCACCTGCATCCCATAATCAATGAAAGTCAGCAACAGGGGTGATTCCTAGGGAGACTGCACTCAAAGTTATCAAATGCCACCTAAATGTTTATCTAATCCACCCTTGGTTTCTAGCTCTCATATTGGGCGTATTTGCTCTTGAAAAGTTTGTGGTGCCCATATTTGGTTTTGGAAAGTTTGTCCTACCCAGTGTTCAAAAAATCGATTTGGCAAAGGTACTCGGACCTCAGCTGAGGCGAGTCACAACATGAGGTTACAGAGATTTGCACAATAGCTAAAAGTCACTTCGGCATCGTATGAATAAGCTAGCAAATACAAATATATAAAGAAACTTGGTACATAGTACTCGGCCTCGCCCATAGGCCGAGGCCGGGTCCTAGTTACTATGGCGGATTTCAGAAACATTCCTACCTTTGTTATCAGTATTGAAGTTCTGTAAAATTTTGTACCATATGGCAAATTTGTGCATTTCATACAAAGCTACAGCAGGGAGTCTACTAAGATAAGGGCAAGCACCAGTGCTTAAAGGGAGAAAGGCAAGCAGCAGAGCTTAATTTTGCCAATGGTTTCAATAGCAATTCGGGGCATTTGTACTACTGCAAACACTCCTCGTCTCACCAAGTTTATTCTTCATCCCCCTGGCTGGGTAACATTCTCGCCTCAATTTTACATGTCTTTCTCTCTCTGGAACTGTTAGAAATTTTTCTTACTTTCACTTGTTGGTTCTCAAGCATCTCTCTCTCTCTCTCTCTCCAACTGTTAGAAATTTGTCTCTTACATTCTCTTATATATATATATATAGTAAGTAAAAGTTATAGTAAGTCGTACTAACTTAAATAGTAAGTAATTACGAGTAGTCGACCTACCTAAACCTAAAAACCTAACTACTAAGTAAAGTTTAGTTT
>NW_006497421.1:2593545-2643185 GCF_000471905.2 Amborella trichopoda
ATAAATCGTCGTTGCACTTTCCTGGATTAGGATGGCAATGAAGGTAACACCGTAACGAAGTGGAAACTATGAGTTTGTGGTGCTCTATTCTTTTCAAGTTTTAGTTCAATTTGTCATCAATAAAAATGTTTCAGAATTGACAATCTGATGAATTAGTTTACTTGATTTACCAAGATGTCATGTCACTCGACAAGAAAATTTAATACAAAATAAAGATGGGACTCATATGTATCACTGTCAAACCATTGCAGTTATCTGGTTTTCCTAACCTTGAACGGTGATATCTATGGGGAGCACGATTATTTCATGTATTCTGTTCCTTTGAGAAGGTTCATGAATTTTCTGCAAATGCAAATGCATTTGCAATTTGTGGGTGGGTCATATCAAGAAAAAAAGAAATTTGCATGGAAATATGTAAAAGGATATGCACCCAACATATCCATGCTAGATGATGTCGTGGTGGTTTAGTTATATATTGCATTTTGCAATTCTTATTATTACTTAGGCGCTAGAAACCGGTGTTTAAAAAGTCCGACTTGGGTTGCCAAAGGGCCAAGCCCAAGGCCCCCTGGTCCAACTCAGGCGAGTCTGAGTTTTTTTATATATTGTTTAACGATAAAAAATATATAAAAAATTGGTAGATGTGGATGATTCTTTGATTTTTCAGCCTGGAATTAGGTGGCTCCAATTTGTTAAGACTCGGGTGACTTGGAGTCGGCCCAGCGATTTTTTTAAACAATGGTAGAAACCATTTTAGATACACCCTTTTTGGACTTGAGGACTATTCAGTTAAGGAAATTATTCATCTTCCACTATGATAACTCATTCTTGAAGCCAATCAAACATGGTATTTGCATTTTATATGAAATCTTCACATTTACATTTTATATGGATTCTGCACAACCGATGCACATTGTGAAAAGAAATGAACGCAGGATTTAAGCTCCTGCTGTTAGGCAAGTTCTTGAGTTTTGGCCAGAATAAAGCTGTTGTGATCAAGTAGTCAAGAGACAGCCACCCATGTAATTTATCGTCTTATTAGTTTTGCATTGATGCATTAGACCCAAGCAAATGTAGATCCGTAGATGAAGATAGGAAGCAAAACACGCACGGCGCAGAGATTCGGCTACTCACGGCATGGCTAGTATGCTCTTAAAGTGGTGGAACAAATGTTTGTGAAATCTGTTCCCACCTATTTTAAGTGTTGGTCCTTCAGTCAATGTAGCATGCAGACTTTCTTAGGGAGTAGCTACCACTCTTAACATCAGCAGTTCTCTCACTTCATAGTTGATGATTATTTGGTCTTCTTATCCATTGTTACTAGTCTCACTGTTGGTTCAATTCATTTCTTGGTGGTTATAGCTACTCAGCTACTTGTTCACTGTTGAAGCCTGCTGGGCCTTCACTTGCCTCTTGGTAGTGTGTAAACCTAGTCCACATTCATTGCTGGAGTATAACTTGCTCTGCGAAGGGCCGTCATACTATGAAGTGGATGTTATATATGAAATAGTGTTATGTGCCAATCCTTTCAATGAATTCTGTTATGCCAAAATATTTCATGGTCTCGCGGAGTATATTGTCCATTTATTCTTTCATGTTAAACCCAATCTAGGAGTTTTAAGATCCTCAATTTTGGGATGTGAACTCTTTAACCCATGGACTACCTCAATAAATTTGTTTTTCCAAATGGCACTCTCCATGCACTTGAAAAAATTAATATCTCTATATTGAATATAGACCCTCCAATTGGAAGGTGAGATCTAAGTGTTAGAAAAGTCAAAATTCAAATATTTTCTTTTGAAAATAATCATCTAGTGATTCTTAGGTAGCTACCAAAATTTCAGATTGGAAAAATTCCACTAAAGGAGGTCTTCTGACCGAGGGAGTAGGTGTACAGTATATGCTCAACAGGAGCATAGTATACGTGCTCTTCTGTTATAATTTGCAAACTTAGTAATACGTTATTAGTTTCTTTGGGATCGAGAAATTTGGCGGAAGTGTTTAATGGTAAAAGAACTTGAGTTTGCAATCCTTATCATCTCGTCTCAGTTTTTTTCTTTTTCTTCGTACTTTAGTGGTAAAAATGAAACTCTAGGTGTCACATTGTGGCAGACCCCCACCTTGACCATCCAGGCCCAGAGGCCATTCCTGTCTCATCTCAAATCAAGACAGGAAAGTAGAAAAGACTGATGAAATAGCCATCTTGGGTTACCCTAAACTTTTTACCACTATTAGTCGCTTTTGACGTGGTGTTTCGATTCCTTATTTTAGGTAGAGGTGGAATTTGGTGATCGGAGCACATTTAGTCTCTCTGCTGAATTTCTACGAATATATAGCCCTGCTGTCAATAGCAAGGTTCGGACAATGGGAGGTGAAAAGGTGGAAAATCTGATGTTTCCAGAAGTTGGTTTACCAATATATAATCTTCTTCTTATTATGTTTTTCATTGATATCAGGTGATATGTGGTCGTCGTCATGTGGGTATCATGTCCGCACAACCTGTGGGAAATTATGGAGTAAGGTACTTTCGGTTCCGTCTGAATCAGATGTATTACATTTCATTTCAATCTCGATGCTTGATGGGTTCTTATGCGTTTGTGCCTAACAGAATACTCTTCGATGATTTGCACAAAACCGGTATATATACATGGGATTACCTTTATCATCTGGGGAGCTACAAGTTTACCCTTGTGAGGGAGTACATCAGAAGTTTAAAAAAGCATGGACTTTCACGGGAACCCAGTTGTGGAAGATGAATTGACGCTCCCAGTATGTCTTGAAAACTAGAGTATTTCAAGTTTCTATTGTACTAGAAAGTTTTGAGCTTTATGTGGTGGTGCAAATGTCCTAGTCTATGAGCGTTTTCGTATCTTGTTTGGTTTTTATTTGTTATTGACTACAATGGAAGACAAATTGTGTGTATCCTTGCGGAAGAGAGAGAAAGGACAGATGCGGCCCTCCTATGCTTGACCTATATTCTGTGGATGCTTTTACTTAAAGCTAGCTGTCTAGGCAGTCCAGGGAACCACATGGGCCTATATTCACACCTACAGGGCCCCGCAGGACACCCTGAAGAAGATTTAAAAGTAGAAGAAGACGGTGATGGGCCCTGAATAGAGAGGAAGAAAGAGAAAGAGGGTGGCCTCGAAGTCTTCTCCGAGTCCTCTACATGTAAGAAGCAATCATTTTATATCAGCTGTGAAGGAACTATCTGATGATGGAAAGGGACGATCACTGCCCAATACGCATTTCTAAAAACACGCGTTATGTAAGTTGCATGTTAATTTACAAGATAGTGATGTAGAAGAATATTAGGCGTAGAAGAAAAATAAATAATCTATTGATTGGAAGATTAAAGACAAGCTTATAAGCAATGTTTCAGCACACGTTAAACCCGAAATAAGATAATCAAAACTCAACCATGAATTCTAAATTCTCTATATAGACCCTTATTTAAAAAGCTTTATTTAGAACCAAATAAATCCTTATTTTAATTGAAATGTAATTCTTAGTTAAAATAAAATGTAATAATAATTTTATCTCAGATAAAACAATATTCTATGAGCACTCTACGTTCTTAACAACTCTTAAAATCCTAAAATTCAATATAAATTTTTTTTTTAGAATCCTTGGAAAAAATTTAAACCCCTAAAATAAACCCTACAATTAAAATTAGAATATTTTTAATTGACAAAAAAGTGCTAATCTCTATCGTATTGGGCTCTTTTGGACCCTAAATAATAACGTTCTTTTGAGTCTCATAGAGGGGGGTTTATCAATGTTCCCGGTTTGCATAATGTAGTTTTTTTTGACTCTGCGTTTGTTTTGCTGGAACGCTGCCTGAAAAAAGGTTCTATTTGTTGGGAAGTGGAATCTTATCGTTTGGAAAGGTTAAAGAACTTTCGAGTGTTTGATAACAAATATATATTAACAATATAAATATAAATATATATTATATATAACATATTATAATATATAATACAATGCATTATATATACTTTTTATTAATATATATTTATATAGTACAATATAATATAAAACTATATTATTTATATAAAATAGTATTTTATTATATATTGAATATTATTAAAATATAATTTATGTATTAAATATCTTTGAGTTCCACATAACCACACTTTTCATTAGGAACCGAACTGAAGTTGACACTTGTTATGGTGTGTCGGTAACCATGTTTTTCTTATTATTCTTTCATGTAATTTGGAATGGAAGCTGTCCATGGAAATGTTGGAATTATACTAAGAGCCTACAAAAACAATTTTTAAACACCCTCTCAAAAACTCAATGTTGAATTACCAAATCAATAGAAGGATTCAAAAGGAAATCTAAAGATCACCTCAAATTCCGAAACGATAAATCAACAAAAAAAATAGAAGTGTTATACTTCAAAAAAAAACAAATGTAGACTGGCCAACAATTTAGGAACAGATTTGAAGCCGACACTTGCTACGGTGTGTGGGTAGCCATGTTTTTCTTATTATTCCTTCATATGTAATTTGGCATGGAAGTTGTCACGGAAATGTTAGAATTATACTAAGAGCATACGGAAACAATTTTAAACATCCTCTCCAAAACCCAATGTTAAATTACCAAATCAATTGAAGAATTCAAAAACAAATCTAAAGA
This sequence comes from Amborella trichopoda, assembly GCF_000471905.2. The sequence goes on from NW_006497421.1 coordinate 2,598,190, forward strand.
CCACCTCAATTTCCGAAATGATAAATCAACATAAAAAACATAAGTGTTGGCAATGTAGATCTATGCACAAATAATAGGGCAAGCAAGAAGCACAGCAAATAAATCAATTACTCCAAAAATACCTAGGGCCTAGCAAAGACTACAAAATAAATCAAATATAACCGAAATGACAAATCCAGAAGACTACAAACTCACTCAAATAAAATACATGCAACTTCTCAACAGGAGGCTGTAAAGACTCGAACACATTTAGGGAAGCATTCAGTGAAACTTGAAATATGTTCAAAACGTATCCGCTGTCCAAATGCAAGGAGATGCTGATGTTCTTTTATCAAGAAGACATCTCTTTGCTAATCCAATCCTCCCAGATCATATTCAATTGTTACAGAGCCTCAGGAATCAGACTAGGCAAATAAGCAAGATAGAATGAAAGAATAATTAGGACGAGAGTCATTGTTCAATTTGCAACAAAAGGAAAGAGGACAAGGTTTACCTATTTCAATTTTATGGGTCTCATCATCTACATGATCCTCATCTTCTTCAATCGTTTAACTCTCCAATTCATGAGCTACCAGTGCGTATCTCTCCAGAAATTCTTCCTTTGTTTCTTCATGATCATCCTCTTCAGAATCCTAAAATAACCAAATCAACAATAATTGATTGGCCAATTCGCCACATAGGCAGACACTTCCAGTCTTCAAAATATTGTCACATTGTCAATGTAATCACTCTCATGCGGCGGCCGCCTGGGCTCGGGGGGGGGGGAACTTGCATCCTCATTCTCATCATCACATTCATTTTCATCAACATCTTCAATTCCATCATCCTCATCTTCCTCGCCTTCATCCTGGACTTCTTTCAAATGAATATTTGCTTCTAGAATGAGAATTGAAGCACTCTCATGCAACTTCTAGAGCCCATCCACAAGATGTTTCACCAACTTTGTCAATGTGATTACTGCAATAAATTTTTTTTAAAGTCTTAGCAATTACCCATGAGGATCATAAAATCAATCCTTGTGACTTTCAGTTTTGAAGACACATACATCACTCTTTCAAAAGAGATGGGAAAACCATTGCTCAATTAGAAAACACCCAAAATGTCAAGGTTTTGCTTGAAACAAGAAAATATGCCAGTACCTTTACAACCAAATATATCTAAAGAATGGTCATATGTTTAAACCAATACATAAGTACATTATTCCCTAAAGCAGTTGCTAAATACAAGGCTCTCGAGGGATTTACATTTATTTCCTTAGAAACCACAGAAAAAAAAAATCAAATTTCCGTCCTTTACGTTCCACATTTTCCTATATGAACTCATACGGTTAGTTGAAGCTAACATTTCTTATTTTCTCAAAGACTTGGTAGTGGTTTTTTTACTGTTTTCATTGGCTTGCTGGTACCTCTTTCACAATTGTTAGCTCACAAGGCAATGCACCACTTGCGTAGTAAAAGCATTGAAACCATTAGTCCAGAAGAAGCTATTCTTCTAATTGGCTATTGTGGATCAAAATTTAACCAAATATAAGTTCTGACCTTTGTGAGTCAAAAGGATATAATGGCCAACACTATCAGCTAGGAACTAAATCCCTGTATTGCTGACAAAATTCCAATTTTGTTTGTTATAATTGAAGAAAAAAATGTTACTTACAAATTCACCAAAATTTTATACACACTGAGACCTCTAATTTAGCCCAACTAATACAATGGGAAAACTCCACCTTCCTTGTTATGTCGTGTTTCCAACATGGATAAAGCACTTCTGAAGCACCTTCCTTTATACTTACATATATACTAGAATGCCCTATCCTATTGGTGATTTTAAAATTACTCCAAAATTTTTGACAATAGGTTGCCCTTATATTAGTTAAAACTACCTTAATGTTTTCTTTTTTATCGAATTAGGGAATGGAGGGTAGTTGTCAATGAGTACAAAATCTCAAATTTCCAAACTCCCTCATTGGATCATTGGGATTGTGTGAATCTTAATTTATTTTATTTTTTTTATCTGAAATTTTAGGCATGTATCCATCTGACTATCACCGACCCAAAAAATTTCTTACAATGCCTACAAGATCTTACTTGGATTACTACTAAAAAACAAGAAGCATGGATATATGTGTACACTCTCACTCCCATGTGCACAAAACAAAGTTGGATACATCTCAATCTATCATTACCCACGATGTTTTTTAAATATGAGTGTTAGAGAACAAATTATGGAAATTTGAGAACAAGACATCTCCTTACACAGTTAGGTCTATGGCACTCTAAACAAACTGAATGAACTAAATGTTGATGATTGATGACTAAAAATAGTTTCAAGACTGAACAACACCAGTCAACCACACAAAAAAAGTGAACAGATGGAGAATTCTTTCACTTGCACTCTAAAGGACATCCATCAAAGCCTCTAAAAAAGAAGACATACCTGGATGTGATGTGATGCACAACACGAGGCAACTCTTATTGATAACTATATGCAAAGTGTATAGAGTTGACGAAAGCACGTGGGCTAAGAAGGCACATAGGAAAGAGGGGTTAATATTATTTTGGACTCACGATTTTGGACTGGATCAGTGTGCATTAGGTATTTTTAGCCTATTAGTAAAGGGACTGTAGTTGGTTCATAGTGAGAAGGAACAATAGGTCATATTTAGAAAGCAATGAGATTGCCATGGATGAAATCAAAAAAATATTAGGCAATGACGAAGCAGAGTATGGCCCTTTGAAAATTATAGATGAGGAATTTAACTCATAGCTTATGACGCCCCTAAACTTAGCAAGGTACCAACTTAACCCTACTCATTTCTACATTGATCATGCGATACACAACGAAAGTGAGTTCATAGATGCAATCAGCCAATGCAACATCGAACTCAACCATGATCTAGTGTCCAAGACAAGTTCTTAATGGATTGTGAGAGAGAGAGAGAGAGAGAAACCATACCTACAAGAAAAACTCAAGAAAGAAACAACAAGCACGAAATTACGAATACTCTTATTCAAAAACTAAAAGAAATTTTGAGAGTTAGACAACTCAATATATTAGGGACATGTCACTCTTTCAATCTCAACAAATTAAATATCTATTCTACAAAATGAGAAAGGAATGAAAGCAAACTATAGATAACTGCAATAACATCAAGTAAATTTTAGAAAAATAAAATACAAGAAAACTTCATTTTTACAAATCCATTTAAATTTTGTCATGGAGAAGCGGTTGTGTTTCTTCAGTGAGAGAATTCTCTTTCACTTGGCTTTGTTGGATGTTCAGATCAAATATAAACAGTGATGTTAGAGAATGACCCACCTCACCTCAAGGAAAATATCCTATCTTGGAGGGTGCATTGGACCATAACATACCCACACTCATTGAATTTTACTAAGGGGCATGATAGATCGTTTTGTCATATATGCCTGGACTTATGTGATGTTGCATGAGAAAAAGGCAAAAGAATCTCGATTTTGTATGGTTCAAAAGGGATTCCAGGCCATATTTTGTTTGTTATTATCCTTCTAAAGATGCATATGCAACAAATGTCAAAACAAAAACTTGTGAACTGATCATTTGATGTCCAATGATATATTTTTTTAAATAGAAATACACAATTACCAATATTTTCTGACTCAAATTTAGGAAAAATTGCCATGGTACAATAGCCAAGATTATACAAGTTCAGAAACAATGATTTTCTTAATTTTTTGCATTTTTTGAATGCCACAAAAAAGGTGGACTTGTCATCAAAAAGATAAATTTTGTCGAAAGTCAAACCTTTATAAAATCCTTTGCCCTATCAAAACTAAAAAATCAAACATAATCCCCCTCCATCTATGTTCATTCTCATGTCCCTAACAACCCATAGTGCAAGAATGAACTAAGTTGAGATTAAAGCTACATACTTGCTATTAACAAGAAAGTCAGTCTGCATCATCCTTTGTGTAGCCCCTTCAGCTTACCCTCAAACTTGTCCTTGTAAAAATAAAATCACCACCACTAATAAGTTATCCTTATTTGTGTGTGAGAGAGAGAGACAGAGAAGGGAAGGGGGGGAGGGGCACAAAGAGGGGGGTGGGGAATTTGGAAAGACATAAGATTGATTGAGCAAAGCATTTAACATAAGAGTATATAGTGGAAGCAATAAGCTTTACTTGATGGCAGCCTTTATCTAGTCATAGATCTCCTGGCTATTAATGAACAACCAAAACATCCATGATGGGCACAAAAAAGCCATACCCGTCAGCTTCAAAAGTGGGAAAAAAATCTAAAAAAAAAGAAAAACACACACTCACACACACCTCATTTACATTTTATTTTGCTTCGTAGCCCCCCTATACAAATCTTTCAACCATAAAAAAAGAAGAAATAAAAAGTGAAAAGCCCATCCTTATTCCATGTTCCTCCATTTCCTCCATACAAATAAAAAAAATCAGAACAAAAACAACACTCCTAAACGTAATTGATGCAATCCTCCACCCTTCAATACAATATCAAAATATAAAAGCCTAAGAAATAAGAAACAAACAATAAAATGTCGCAAGGATGCCTCGAAACTATCCCTTCACCCGTACAACACACACTGACAAACCTGCCACCATGAAATGCTTGACAAACTCAAAACATATGAACCTCCATTTTCTTTATTGATAAGTGTAAATAGACGATTCCAAGAGAATTTTTTTCATATGGAAAGATTACACAACTCCAAAATTTTCTTTATTAATGTGGAAAATTATAGAGGGAAACTGCTACATCTAAAGAAGAACAAGCCAATGTTTTAAAATGCAGCCACATTGCCGCATATGCAGCTGCATCATGCGGTATGTGCCAAGAGGCACATCGTAAAACAGTGCATGTGCGCTTCGGTAGGATGCTCCAGAATATGCGGCCACATAGAGCATAGCACATGCAGTGCAACGTTGTGGGTGAAAACAACCCCCCAAAAAGAGGTATTTAAGTAATTTTGCCCCCCAAAAAGGGGGAGAAAGGTTTGGGGGAATCTACCCAAACCGCAATAATGCCATGCATGTGGATATGTTTTTCTTCTTTTTTTTGGGCTAGATATTTCAGTTGTAGGAATCGAACTTGAGATGTAGCGTTGCCAAATGTCAACTGCTAACTACTCAAGCCCAAGCCCAACTCCTAAACAAACCAACCAACCAAAGATAGTCCCACAACATTTGTGCTCATTACTAGTCCCTACCAACCCATGTAGAAGGAATAAAATAAGTTGAGATTGAACCTACATACCTGCAATCCACAACAAAGTTGATGGAGCCCACGTCATCCTGAATGTAGCCCAAGATTCCCTTCAGCTTACCCTCAGACTCCTCCTTACAAATACAAAACCACCACCACTAATAGGTAATTATCCTCATATATGAATCCACAAAGGAAGAAACCTAAGAAATTAGAAACTTAAGAAACTATGTTATCACAAACAAGAAATTTCAGAAGGACTCTTACCAGTAGATCTATTGAATACTCTATTATAGGCAAACTCGGTTTGAGGTTGTGTTAGGTCACATTGTTTCTTCTTTTACCTCACAATACTTCTCGAAAGATTGCCAAGAGTACGGTTTACCACTTTAGTCTGGCCATCTGTCTACGGATGATAAGCACTGCTAAATTGTAACCGAGTGCCCAATTTCTTCCACAAAGTTCCCAAAAAATGGTTGAGAAACTTCGTATCCCGATCTGAAGTTATCTTCTGATTCACCAACTGAAAAATTTTCTCAGCTTCATCAGTCCATACAAATCCCCCTTCTTCAGACAATCTGTGATATGAGTTATGATTGAACTAAAGCCTCTAATAAACCTCCCATAAAAAGTAGCCAACCCATGAAAACTGCGAACATAATGCACTGTAATAGGAGTAGGCCAATCCCTGATAAATGTTACCTTCCGTTGGTCAATCTTAATCCCCTCGGCTGAAACAACATAACCCGTATCAAGTAAAACACCACCCGTAAGTGCTCCATATGCACCTGCTCACCAATGTTGTACATTAGAACATCATTAAAGTGTACTCTATCTTAATCCGGATAATTTTGAAACCTCTAAATCTTAGAGCATCCCTCTAAAGTTCTAATTTTGTGTTCACGTCATTTCATGTCTCATCGTTCAAAACTATATCACCCACATACAACATGCACCACAGTACCTCATCTTATAGGTGCTCGGTTAATTCGTACATAACTAAGACAAAGCAGTATGGGCTCAATGTAGATCCCTGATGTAGAACTATTGTCACTGAAAACTCACTCGTCTCTCCGCTAATTGTTCGTACACTAGTTACCGCTCCATCATGCATATCTCACACCAAATCGATGGAGTGTCTAGAAACTCCTTTCACTTCCAACACCAACCAAATCAAATCTCGAGGTACTCTATCATAAGATTTCTCTAGATCATGTGGAGCCCTTTTCCCATTGCCCTAAACTTCTCAATCAGTTGCCTAAGTAGGAAAATAACATCGCTTGTTGACCTCCATGACATAAAATCGAATAGGTTTCTTGATACACTCGATCACTCTCTCCCAGAGCTTCATAGTGTGGCTCATAAGTTTGATTCTCGGAAAGTATGGACAATTATGTTTGTCTCATCCTAAACCCCAAACCCCTAAACCCTTGTATATATTTTAGTTGGTAACATGAAAACATGGTATGCATGACTTAAGTGGGTTGGCCATGTGCAGCACATACCATATATATATCCAAAGGATGGCTTATAAATGATGTACAATCAAACTTATTTTTATTCTCGATTCAATAGAAGCCCAAACGAAGTGAATGTCGTACCCAAAGCAATAGATATGTAAAAATCAGGTCTGATTACGCCTATTCCTAACCTAAATGGAATGTAACGACATAGGGATCCATAGTATCTATTTACATATGGAATGAACTTATAATCTGATGATCGAGTTGATTCCATGATTATAAGTTCATAACCCCAGCCCATCCCCATTTTGAGCGGAAAAGATCTACTAATTCTTTTATTCCAGTTAGTAAGAGGGATCTTGAACAAAGAAATATACCCTAGAAGTTAAAAGAAGATATCCTGAGCAATTGCAATAATTGGGTTCATTAATATTCCTAGTATAATAGATGCTATTTCACATACAATCATACTCAATTCGATGGAATTGTTTGATCTTAAAGGAGATCTTCTATAATTTTGCATGTCAGGAGGTGCTAGTTGGTTCAAGTAGAAGGCTCCAAATGGGCATAGGGTTGAAAAGGACACATTTAGAAATAGTGAGAAAAGATATAGGAACTTATGGTCTCACTGAGGGTATGTTCATTGATAGAGCAGACTGGTGGACCCTAAATCCTAAACTCTAAAAACCCTAAACCCCAAAACTGGCAACGGACCAAACCAGGACCAGAACGCCTTGTGTATAATTGAGCTTGCAACGAATCAGTCTAGGATCGAATCATCTTGTGTATATTATTACTGGCAACAAGCAAGAATGGTAAACAAGGCTTAGGTGGGTTAGCCATGTGCAGCACAAACCCAGTACATCGCATGATAAGAGGTGTGAGTTGTTTCAAGCAGAAGGCTCAAAATGAGCAAGAGGTATGCCCAAAAAGATATGATTGAAAATAGCAATAAAAGATATGGGAAATTATAGCCTCATTGAGGGTATCTTCCTTGATAGAACAGAATGGCAGGTAAAGCCAACCTTGATAGTTGGGAAAAGGCTTGAATGATGATGATGACACACCCATAGAACCCAAGGCTAGGGGCCTTCTAAGGCATAATAGGTCTGCAAAGTTCCTTACAAACCTAAGAGTCCAATAATAAGACCACACTTGTTGTAATGGCTTCTGGACATTATTAAACTTACTAGAGTGCATGGGATATTTGATTTGGCAGGTGTTGGACAAGAAAGGAGTCTCTTCACACTGTACCGACTTGGTGAGAGATGTACAATGGAGTGTTATAAACAACTAGTGGAGAGACAAGTGAGTTTTCAGTGACAATAGGTCTACATCAAGGGTCAGCATTAAGCCCGTACCTCTTTGTCTTAGTTATGGACGACTTAACTAGGCACCTACAGGATGAGGTACCTTGATGCATGTTAGTCGCATATAACATAATTTTGATCGATGAGACCGAAAAGGGTGTCAACACAAAGTTAGAATTGGAGGGATGCTCTAGATTCCAAAGATTTTAAATTAGTCGGACTAAGATAGAGTATATGGAATGCAAGTTTAATAATAATAGGAGTAGAGACGATGAAGTAATTAAGATTGACAGTCAGTAAGTACAAAAAAGACGGCACTTTCAATATCTTGGGTTGATAATCCAAGAAAATGGAGAGATTGAGGAAGATGTCACATATAGAATTAGAGCTAGGTGGGTGAAGTGGAAATGTACAACTGGAATTTTATGTGTTCGACCCATACCAATAAAGCTGAAGGGGAAAATTCTATAGCACAGCTGTGAGATAAGCTTTGCTCTATGGGGCAGAATGTTCGGTGGACAAAAAGCAATATATTCATAGAATGAGTGTAACAGAGATGAGGATGTTGAGATGGATGAGCGACAAGACAAGAAGGGATAGAATTCGAAATGGATCCATCCGATAAAATTTAAGTGTGGCTCCAATAAGCAATAAGATGAAAGAGAGTAGACTTAGGTGGATTTGCCATGTGTGGCGCTGACCTAGTACAACACCTGTTAGAAGGTGTGAGTTGGTTCAAGTTGAAGGATTGAAAAGCGCAAGGGGTAGGCTCAAAAGGATATGGTTGGAAGGAGTTCAAAACGATATGGGGAATCTTGGCCTCATTGAGGGTATGACCCTTAATAGAACAGAATGGCAGACCAATATTCATGTAGCTGACCCCAATTAATTAAGAAAAGACTATGATGATGATGATGATGATGAGTGTGTATGGGATATTATCGATAAGGAAAGGTACCCAAAGAAACCATTTACTTTAAGGTAAAATTACTAAACCCCATCCCCTCCCCCCCTGCAGGTCAGATGTTTCCCTTATAACCCTTCATTAAAAAATGTCACTCACCCATTGCCTGAAAGTCTTTTTTTATTTTCCCACTCAACTGTCAAGGCTATTTTTTAGCTTTATTAACAACAAAAATGCCACTACTAATGATTTCTACAAAAGTTAAAATAAACATTTATCTATTTTCCTTTTTTTATCTCATTTTTCTCTCCAAGCCTAATCTCATTCATATTCATAATTCATATCATCATCATCATAGCCTTATCCCAATTAATTGAGGTCGGCTACATGAATCTTAATTCGCCATTTTACTCTATTAAAGGTCATACCCTCAATGAGGCCATATGTCCCCATATCTTTTTGGACTACTTCCAACCACATCTTTTTGCGCCTACCCCTTTCCCTTTTCAATTCTTCTACTTGAACTAACTCGCACCTCCTAACAGGCGCTGCACTGGGTCGGCACCACATATGGCCAGCCCACCAAAGTCTACCCTCTCTCATCTTATCACTTAATGGTGTTACACCTAAATTTTTCTAAATGGATTCATTTTGAATTATATCCCTTCTTGTCTTGCCACTTATCCATCTCAACATCCTCATCTCTGCTAAACTCATTATGTTTGTATATTGTTTTTTGTCCGCCCAATATTCTTCCCCATAAGGCAAACTAGTCTCATTCATATTCATATCCCTCCTTAAAAATGAAAATGGACTAGTTTCACTCTCTAGAGATGTAATAGTTTTCTACTTTGGGAGATAAAATGGGAAAGAAAGAGAAACCAAAAAATCAATTTATGGTTTTAGAGAGAATGGGAAAGAAAGACAAACCAACAAATCTATTCACATTTCTAAAGAGAGCCTTAGAGAGAGAAACTAACCTACCCGTTTAAATTTTAACAGAGATGACTATGCATGGAAGGTGGGCTTAGAAAGAGTAAAATAAAAAATAAAAAAAGACAAAAATATGATTTTTTTTTTTTACTTTATATGAAACATTAATAAGGGAACTTTTATCCCAAATAAAGTTAAAGAGTACATTGGGGAGCTAGTGAAAAAAGAGTGGTATTTTGGGATAACAAATGAAAGAGATTTTCAACTAGAGGCATTACAAGAAGAACATCCAACTTGGGGGATTTTAGTAATTTTTACTTGCTTTTAATGCAAGGAGATAACAATCACACTAGTCCATCACATATCAAATTGAGTAGTTGAGAGTGTCATTTGTTAGACTTAAAGTTTTCAAGATAAATTTCTCCATCTTAGTGACATCCTAAGCCATCCAATTTGACATTTAATGGCTCACAACAATTATAACCTCCTTTTAACAAAGGTAAATGGTCTCATAGTATCAATGAACGAAAATTCGATCGTCGCCAAGGAGGCATTTTTTGAAAAATGCCTAGTCATGAACTAGGCGGCCTGTACTAGGCAACTTTTGCTAGGCGCCTGCCTAAGCATGTAAAAGGCAGGCGCCGTCTTGACCTGCACCTTTTTATGCCATTTGTTGAAAAATATTTTTGCATGTAACGATAATTATTAATTTATTAGAAAACCAAAAAAAAGTATTAATTCAGTTTTATTTAATATATAGAAGGATTAGACTTTTTATGCCACTTGTCGAAAATGCTTTTTGCATGTAAGAATAATTATTTATTTATTAGTAAATAAAAAATAGTATTAATTCGTAATTATTAATTTCTCGAAAATACTTTTTACATGTAACAATAATTATTAATATACTTGTAAATAAAAAATAGTATTAATTCGTAATTGTGGGGTGTACTAAGCTTGGTTGAGGCAATCTCCGATATCTTTTACTTTGTGCTTTTTAGTATTTCTTTCTTGTGCCATTCTTATTCTTATAAGAATTGTATTGATTTTATTTATTGAATAAAGAAGTTGTAATTAATGGTAGCAAGTGAGTGAGAACCACTTTAATTTGTTTATTTGTTTATTTCAAGAGACTTTTATTGTACTTGGACCTATTGAAAATGTTCTAGTCAGTGTAAAAAAAGAAAATTAAAAACTATATACACTATGCTGGATCACCTTGTCCAACTTTCAACTTGAAGGGCAAGTTCAGCAGCTCGCATAGTAGTTCATGAACCTCAATAATGGGCAAGATGGTGATCTTTTAGCCCAAGAGGATTTCGAATACAAGCCTTTTCATTTTTGCGCTCTGCATGGGGAGTCATGTGATGAGGATAGTGACAGAAGACCTAGATGTGGAAAACATACTCTAGGGTTTTCAATTTGGAAGATTAAATTTTTTGTTTTGACACAGATTGCATGAAAAGTCAACAAATTATAGATTGGGATTCACCACCAATCTTCGATATATACTCGATAAGATTTCCTAGGAGATCCGATCTATAATAAGGTTCAAGATGAAGATGAAGAGATTTTGGAAGAGGGTAAAGAATATGGAGAAAAGGCAATAGGAGGAATATTTAAAATCATGGACTTTGAAGATCTCATTAATATCAAAGAGGTAGTGCATTCAAGAAATTTAGGGTATTGGAATCAAAGTAGTGTTGTGAAGGCATAGTCGACTTAGAATATGCAAATTGTGTTCCCCAACATACATAATAAGATCCATTTCTTGAGGAATCATTTTTACCATGAATAATCTTTGATCCAACAAAGAAGAACAAGTTTGAAGAAGGTAGTTTTGACACTGAATTCATCTTAGCATACTTCAAATCTCTAGGACGAGTTTTCTCCAATCAAGGGAAAATGATGGAGGGAAAAATTGTACTTATTTTTAATTTTTATTCAATTTTAAGTTTTAGGGTTTATTTATAGGATTTTTAGTTTCTAGGAATTCTAGGATTTTTATAGTTTTTGTATTTGTTTCATGAGTATTATTCACAAGTACTATTCATAGGTACAAATTTCATTACATAATTTAAGTTCAAATTAAGATATATAGGTCATTTTAATCACTATATGGACATAAAATATCTTTAAACATTGAATTATAATATAAAAGAGGTGTGTGGGGCCTTCAGAGAGTTAATCCCTTGTGATTTTTAGAAATTAAAAGAGAGAAAAGCTTAGGATTTTGGAGCCCTAGCTTGGGGTATGGAGAAGAAACCCTAGGTTTCTTCTCGATTTGTGCTTGGAATTAGCATTGTTTCTTGCTGATTTTACTGTTCCATCAAATTTCTCTACATCACAGAGCCTTAGGCATCTGGAGGCCCCTCCTCTCTGTCCTCAAATTCTTGTGACGTAGTATTAGGTTCCACTCAAGGAGGGGATCAATAATTAGATTTTTGCTAGACCCTAGGCTCAATCAGACGCCCTTGAAAGACCTTTACCCAAGCCTTTATCTCCTCGCTCTCCATCAACAAGCCTCTAATGAAGACCATTTTCCCATGCAAAATGCTGCAAGAACTTGAAGTCCAGGCATTCGTAGACCACCCTCAGATATTGAGTTTCAGGAATTCCTAGACCTATCCACACTCCTTAGTTCAGTTTTTCTCTCTTGCTCTGGAGAAGACAGTTTAATATGGTGCCCTGCCCTCGGGGAAATTTTCAGTTGCTTCCTTTTGTTGCGAACTTACAGAACCGCCAACATTCCCCCTTGCCCCTCCCTCCATTGAGGCCAAAGCATGAATCTCCATTGCTCCCCCCAAGATCCAAGTCTTCAACTAGATTGCTCTCTTTCAAAGAGCATTAACTGTTGACCAACTGCAAAAGAAAGGCTTGGCTTTACCGAATTGATGTATCATGTGTCATGAAGCCGACGGAACTAACCCTTACCTCTTTATACATTGTCAAGTGGCCCATTCCTTGTGGGGAGCTTTTCTTCAGCTCTTCAATGGCAATGGGTGTCCCCAAAAAATATTCCCAATCATCCCTGGGCCTCTTCAAGTATCATATTGTAGAAGGCTTCAATGGCAGCCCTCATTTGGGAAATTCAGATAGAACGTAACAATCGTATCTTCCGAGGAATTTTCTCTATCACTGAAGCCTTGTTCGATAGAATCAAAGCAACAATTATCTTCTGAGCCACCAATCACAAGCGGTTCAAAGGCTTCCCCCCTTCAACCTTCTACTTACACTGGTACAGTCTCCTCTTCTTACCACAACAGAGTAACTCACGAGTCTCCTCTTCTTACCTTCTACTTCCTACAGAGCTAGGCTGCATAAAGCTAAACTTTGATGGTTTTTCCTTAGGTCAGGTATAGGAGGTCTTATTAGAGACTACAAAGGGGCCCTCGTGCCCCATTGCCGCGAGAGAAACACATAAGCAAACTGTCTCGCTAAAGAGGGTGATTCACAAGCCATAGGCTAAGCATTTTTGCATTCTCAGTCAGAGTCTTTTCTAGGGTTGCCCGCTTCCTTCCCCTTTTCCTCCTTCCTTTCATTACCCTCACTAGGGATTTTGTATAGAGCTCCCTCCCCAATGGCAGCCGTTTTTATTGTACATAACCCCCACAAGTGGTCCTAGTTTGTACTATCTTTTCATCTTTTCGATACAACAGTTAACTTACTTCAAAATTTTTAAAAATAAAAATACCAATGCACGATAAAATATTATTCTATTAGCAGAATTTGTATCTCCTATAGGACCCACATATCCAAGTCCAGCTCCACTATAGTTTATTGGTTACACAAAATAATAGAGAAGTAAGTTATAACACCATCCTAGAGGCCAAAGGCAAAACTAGAATCATAAAACACAAAAAACATTATTGAAAAACAAGCTCAGTTTGGAAAAGAGAACCGACAAATCTCCAAGTATACATTGATACAAATTGGTGAATATTTGTTATCAATTTTATAACATATATGCATGTTGACAGCAGCTAGAAATAAAGATTGACCAACACATTTGGTTCTATAAAATATGTATATGAGAGTTTTGATGAATAACACACAAATTAATAATTGGGTTTGTTTTTGTCATTCATTTTTATCAGATGATTAATAAGGCCATTGCAAGCGCTTCAAAAGCTCCCCAACCACAATCTCATCTCTCCTCCCACCTAACCTGCAGCATTCCCCAACCTTACCATCCACAACCTAGCCTTTTGGTTTGCTACCATTGTGATGCAGATAAAAAACGGGTTGATTCAAAATCTAATTTTATTTTTTATATTTTTATTTTTTAGAGATGAGGGTAGACTTTTATTTTTTATTAGGGTTATTTTTTTTTAAAATAGGATTAGTAGGGATTTTTTCAGTTTAGATTAATAAAGTCTATATTTTAGGAAGTATCATTTTTTAGAAAAGATAAGACTTTAGTTGTATTTTAGTGTCCGTATTTTCTAGGTGGGCTTTTGTATAGAAAAGTTAGTGTATTTATTTTTATTTTTTATAGGGTTAATTTTAAAAAATAGGATTAGTAGGGATTTTTTTTAGTTTAGATTAATAAAGTTTATATTTTAGGAAGTATCTTTTTTTTAGAAAAGATAAGACTTTAATTGTATTCTAGTGTTCGTATTTTCTAGGTGGGCTTTTATATAGGAAAGTTAAATTATTTCTTTTAAGTCTTCTTTTGAAATAAAAAGGTAAGTACGATGGAGTTAGCTTGGGAGGAAGGTTATCTTTTAGTTCGTTTAGGAAAGTTTATCTCTTGTATTAGTTGGGAGTACAAGGTGTTTATCTTTAGTTTTTAGAAAATATATTTTGGTTCCTATTTTAAAGGGAGTGTTATCTTTTTGTGTTGCGTTGAAAATAAGAAAAATAATGAGTCACATAGGTGGAAAGGATGAAATAGGGTGTTGTAGTATCTTTTAGGAAGTTGGATGGAAGAATATGGCAAGAATCTAGAGATAGATTTATTTTGGTTAGTTATCATTTTCAGTTTTTAGTAAGGAGATATATTAGGGATTATCTTTTGAGACTCACATGCAAAGGTGATTTAAATGTATAAAAGGAGGCACGCATCATGTAAAAGAAGATTGAATTTTGATTAATAAAGAAAGTGCTTTCTTGTAGAGAGAGAGAGAGAGGTCCTTTTGTGTGTGTGTTTTCTTCTCTTGTGCTTATGGGCCCATGTCGAAATACTCGTATCCACGTGTTTTGTTCTTTCTTCTTGTGATTTCCTTCACGATTTTTATTTCTCTCTCTTAAGCCCGGTTAATTTCCGGGTGGTATTCGCTGGTAAATTTTATACTGCGTCAGGTGGTATCAAAGCGTAGTCGATTCTTGTGGATCATGGTGTTTGTCGATTGGTATCATGGCTCGTGCATAAGGTCTATGTCCGGGCATTGGGACTCAACCCATCCAACGAGAACGAAACCTTCGAGCTCCCCGAGAGATGGAGAACAAAAGTTTGAGAAGGCAAGTAGAAGAGTTGACCCTGCGCTTGGGGCAAAACGCCTCAGCACACTATGATGAAAATAGTGAGTTGGAAGCTATTTTCGAGAACCCGTTCCATGCCAACGCTCTTTATCGAGAGCCTCATGGTCGGGAGAGTGATGTAGTTCCTCATGATCGAGAGTGTGATCTAGTGAAGTTTGATGAAGAACCAATTGGCTTGGATCATTAATTAGATTTATCATTCCAAAGTGATAATTTATTTGATGAAGGGCCTATATTTAATGAAGTGCAAGATGAACGTGATCTCATCTTTGATTAAGATCCTATATTTCATGAAGAACAAGATCAAAGGAGAGAAGTTATCCTTGAGGAAGCAAGGATATCTAATTTTCTTATCGATGGAGAAGTGCAAACTCAAGATGTTGACTTGATCTCAGAGGAAATCGAGCCATTGGAGATGTGTAACGAAGAAACATAAGCATACATGATGTGCCTAATGTGAAGTTTGAGCCATTTCAAAAAGTTGATGTGGCTGAAAAATCGACATACAATGACCATTTCCTCAAGGGTTTCACAATTTCAATGCAACATCATTGTGTCTTGATCAATGCAGTAACCCACAAGTCGCAGGATCGTTTTTTCAATATTCAGGTTGAAGAAGGCGCGGGACTAATACAATATTTATCTTAGTGCACTTTAAAACTTGAGGACGAGTCTTCTCCAACCATGGGAGAATGTTGCTGATAAAAAACAGGTTGATTCAAAATCTAATTTCTTTTTTTATATTTTTATTTTTTAGAGATGAGAGTAGATTTTTATTTTTTATTAGGGTTCATTTTTTAAAAATAGGATTAGTAGGGATTTGTTTAGTTATAGATTAATAAAGTCAATATTTTAGGAAGTATCTTTTTTAAGAAAAGATAAGAGTAAGACTTTAGTTTGTTTTAGTGTCCGTATTTTCTAGGTGGGCTTTTATTTAGGAAAGTTAGAGTAATTCTTTTGAGTCTTCTTTTGAAACAAAAAGGTAAGTACAATGGAGTTAGTTTGGGAGGAAGGTTATCTTTTAGTTCGTTTAGGAAAGTTTATCTCTTGTATTAGTTGGGGGGTGTTTATCATTAGTTTTTAGGAAATATATTTTGTTTTCTAATTTAAAGGGAGTGTTATCTTTTTGTGTTTGGTTGAAACTAGGGAAAATAATGAGTCCCGTAGGTCGAAAGGATGAAGTAGGAAGTTTTAGTAATCTTTTAGGAAGTTGGATGGAAGAATATGGAAAGAATCTAGAGATAGATTTATTTTGGTTAGTTATCGTTTTCAGTTTTTAGTAGGGAGATATATTAGGGGTTATCTTTTGAGAGTCACGTGAGAAGGTGATTTAAATGTATAAAAGGAAGCACGCATCATGTACAAGGAGATTGAATTTTGATTAATAAAGAAAGAGTTTTCTTGGAGAGAGAGAGGGGCCCCTTTGTGGGTGTGTTTTCTTCTCTTGTGCTTATGGGCCCATGTTGGGATACTCGTATCCGCGTTTTGTTCTTTTTTCTTGTAATTTCCTTCACGGGTTTTATCTCTCTTAAACACTAGTGTGCTATAGTAATATGGAATGTTTTTTTATCAAAAAACAAACCTTCCTCCAAAACAAACACACCCTAAGGGTAACATATAGGTGGAGAGAGAGAGAGAGAGATTTATCACTCTATTTGATTAATGGTGGATAAGGAAAAGGGAGTAGATGTACAACGTACTCTAGTGAGAATAAGAATCTTTTTGGCTTTGAGAATGGTGTTGGGGCCGTGGTGGTAGCACGACTTGTGCCCCAATTAAGGTCTAAGCTTACATTCTCACCTAACGCATTAAAAAACGGGTAAGGGCTCGTCATCCCCACTGAATTACCCAAAAAAAGAAAAAGAAAAGAAGAATCCTTTTCACTTTAATATTTTACTTTTTAGATATTTAAATAGGTTATTATTTTTGACAATTTTATATTAATAAATTTTGTCCTAATTTTTATTGTGTTTTCTCTTTTCACTTTCTGACTTGGCTCAGCTTATATCGGTCAATTTCGTCTAAATTTGGCTTGGATTGGCTCGTCTAAGTTAAAATACTCTTTAACTGAACTAGTATTAGCCGAGCTGAACGGAGTTCAGCCATTAAAAGCCGAGCCAAGCCGAGCAGAAATCAGCTGAGCTAAGGGATAATTTCTAAAATATCAAAATTAAAACAAGGGTCCATAAAAAAATCACAAACGCATTAAATTCAAAAATATATTTCGGACTTTTCTAATTCAGTTATAAAAAGGGAGAGAAGCTTGAATTTTACTGCAATTGCATGGGAAGAGCTAAGTTGCAAACATGCCTAAAGTAGTTCCATGGCTTTGTTCTGGTTTGCTGGGTTTTCAAGTTCAGAGGTCAACATATTGAAGCCTTGCCCCTCTTTAGAAATCCATGCCTCTAACTACAACAATAACAATGATAAGCAAGCCTAGAGAGAGAGAGAGGAGCTTACCTCTCAAAGTAATGCATGAGAGAGAGAGAGAGACGAGCGTACCTCTCAAAGTAATACATGTGATGTGATGAGATGAGATAGAAAGAGGAGCGAACCTTTCGAACCACGTAATGATAAGAGGATCTTCACCCTCTCCTTAACAAAACCATAAAAAGGGTAGGGTTTAGGATTTAAGGTATTACGGTTTAGGGTTTAGGATTTAAGGTATTAGAGTTTAGGATTTAAGGTATTAGGGTTCAGGGTTTAGGGTTAGGGTTTAGGGTTTAGGATTTAAGGTATTAGGGTTTAGGGTTTAGGGTTTAGGGTTTAGGGTTTAGGGACTAATGTGATCCCCACTAGAGGTAGAGTAAAAAACTTTGGCGGAATTATGTCCTCTACTTCTTCAACATGAAGCTATGAACCCTTATAAAAGGACGGGAAGACAATTAGTTGTGAATTCTTATGATGTTTTGCTTGCCAACAAAATTATTCAGCTCCTTGAAATTGTTTTTGTGGAGGTAGAGGCCGAAAAAGAAATCAGAGAGGATGTGTTGGATGTGGTGAGGTGGACTTTATGGAAGTACTACTATGTGCAGCATCCTACATCCACCTAACAATAATAGCATTAGGAGTTCCAATCAGGGGATTTTTGATATAGTGTGTCAGATCTATGGAAGATGTAATAATAGAAATCATGCAGATACCCAAGACCATAATATGGGAGCAACCAGCATGTTGCTCTAAATATTTTGCGGAGAATCTCGCCATTACATCTCCTTTTGAAGCTGCATCGATTGTTGATAGTGGTACAGCCAACCATTTGACAAGAAATCCAAGTATACTCTCCTCCCTTGTCCCTTACTCCGGTAGTGGGTCTATTTTAACTGGATATGGGTCCTCTCACCATATCACACATGTTGGGAATGTTTACTATTCAGTCATTTAAAGGGCCTATCAATTTCGAAAATGTTTTCCTCGTCCATAATTTCGAAGGTAATCTTATTTCTATGTCACAACTCACTAGAGAAAATCATGTCTTCTTTGTATTTACTCATGATTGTGTTTTATTGAAGGACCAACTGTCGTGGATCACATTTGCTAGCGGTTCACAATGTGGGGGGTTCAACATAGTTGATGATGAGTCAAAGAAATTCTAAACTCTGGTCGTGTCTTGTCAAGCCAATAAAGATGCCAATGAAGGGCATCATAGATTAGGTCATTGTAGTATGGAATCTCTAAATAAGTCGTGTAAACAACGGCTCATATCCTCTGATATTGATCTTTATGAGTTTATTTGTCATGGTTGTCTAGTGGTATTGTTTTTAATACTAAAAGAGCTTCTTTGCTGTTTGAGTTAGTGGATTCTGATATATGGGATCAAGCGCAAACTGCATCTCCTTCTAAATCCCTCTCATATGTGATATTTTTTTATGACTTCTTCATATTTACAAGGTCCTTTCATTTCAAGTTGTTTGTTGAAAAGCCCTTTTGTAGGCAACTTTTGTACTTTCATAGTGACAATGATAGAGTAACAAGTTTCCTATCCTTGGACAATGGGTAGAGCTACAAGTTTCCTATCCTTATACTGTATAACAAAATGAAATGGAGGAAAGGAAACATAGACATAAAAATGAACTTGGATTATCCCTTATGTTTTCCACTCAAGTTCTAAAGTTGTTATGGACTGAAGCTGTCCATACAGCCATATTCTTCATAAATAGACTTCTAATTGATGTACCAAACAGAAAAACTCCATATCACACACTGCTTGGAAGAACTCCTGACTATTCTATCTTGAGATTTTGAATGTTGATGTTATGTCCATTGATAGTAGCCCAAGGTATAACTTGATCCTAAAGCAGTGTCATAGTCTTAACAATTTCATTAACAAAAGATACCTAAATTTAAGAATATACAATATGTCGGAGAGAGAGAGAGAGAGAGAGAGAGCAATAAGTTTGAGAGAGAGACGTTCAATGTATTTTCATATGTGAGAGAGAGACTAGCCCGTTATCTTTATACGTGAGAGAATGACTAGCCCGTTATCTTTGTATGTGATATAGTGAGTGGCCCGTTTTCTTTGTATATGGGCATGAGTGTGTACATTCGTGAGAGAGAGAGGTGTCCAATGTTCTATTTGTGTGTGGAAGTGAGAGAGAGAGAGAGGCCTAATGTGTCTACGAGAAAAAAAATACACACAAAAATGACAATTGGTATTACAAAATTAGTAGAAAAAATCACAAAAATCTCCCCCATTTCTTCATCAAAAATCACAAAATGAGCATAGTTTTTTTGTAGAAGTACTGTATCAAAATTAGTATAAAAATTAGTATCCAAAAGAATATCAATAAACAATCGTCTAAGAAATGACGTCTCAATATTCACATCCTTTAATTTATTATATTTTATTTTTTTCAAGGGGTGGCACTAGGTGGCGCCCAGATCCACCTAGGAGCCTGCCTTAGGAATGCCCGTCCAAACCTCACCGCTTAGGCTACCCGTGAGCACGATTAGCAAGTTCCAATGTAATCCAAGCATGGACCACTAGAAGGCAACAAAACTAGTAAACTTCCATTCACTTATGTAAGAGGCTTAAACATATAGATACAAGGATATTCAAATGTGGACTATCAAAGGTGATCCAAATGAGATGAAGTCCACATCCAATTATATCTTCACACTTGCTAGTGCAACTGTTCCCTGGTGCACAAAGAAACCGGACATTGTTGCAATCTCGACTACGACGTCACAATATGGCTTGTTGTCTCGCAGCAAAAGAAGCGATCTCATTGTAGTTCTTGAATCAGCTTAGATATGATGCAATGAAGTGCCCATGTGTAAGGATCTTTTGCGACAACTTGGAATGATTTGTGCGGCCAAAGAGCCGTATTTTCACAAGAAATCCAGGCAACTTTAGGCAGATTATTACCACATTGGCAACGAGATCCGAAAAACAAAGATTGAGGTTGCTTATATCCGTACAAAGGCTATGTTAGCATATACTTTGACAAAAGGATTGGTAGCCAATGTTTTTGCCAAACATGGACATGGGATGGGCTTCAGAGAGTGAGAAGAAGTGATTGTAGTACCTTCGAAGGCCAAGTGGGAGATGTTCGGGTTTGTGGCCTTTAAAGCCCATGAAAGCATATAAATAAAGAATTATAGTGGATTGTAGTGAGAGTGTGTCTTGGTTGACTGACCTAGAGTTGGGCAGTCTATAGCCCTTGGTCATATCCAAAACCCTAACCCTTGGGTATATGGCACTACAGAAGAAGATTTTTAAAGGATCATCTCTTGTTGGAGCCGGAGAGATAGTCCAAGGATAATTAACAGGCCAGGAGAGCATCATGGTCCCATGTGTCCAGATGTGGACCTATGAGAGTGATAGCTAAATCGTCAACAAACTTCCACATGGCATGTATACAAGACAACTGCATACCCTATAAAGGGATATGTGTAAATGTGCATAGAGAGTTCCCCATGCATTATAGTCATATGTGTGTGTGACTTTCTCTTAAAGGAATCCACACTTAAAGACTGTGATTTCACTGTTTATTAGCCAGCTTTGATGAGTTAATCATGAGTCTTGGCATGAGACTGTAGCCTGTAGGTCATGGGTCTTGTTCAGTTGGTTTGAGAAGATAGTTGAGGATCACAGTACTGGGTTGGGTGGAGTGCCCTAACAATCCACTTCTAGAAATTTTGTTTTCAAGTTAAGAATTATTTTTGTGATTTTTAGAAATTTTATGAATTTTTATAGTAGTTTTCAGATGTAAAAAACCCTATAAAGGATAGTGTTCATATTTCTAAAACCCCTGGGGCCTTTTTTTTTTTTTTGAGTGGGACCCACATTTTTTTTGTGTTTCTTTTTTTTTTTTTGGGGGGGAGGGAGGGGGGCAATTAAGCGCCCAGGTCTCAAACATACGGGAAGCACAATGGTGGGACGTGAGGCCCACATGGCCAATGCCCGACGCTAGGTTGGGATGCCTCACATGTAGGTTGAGGTCTCCCACTTGTTTGGGAAATCTCCCCCAAGTTATTAGCGAATAATTTCTAGCTAGAGAACCTTGTCGAAATATTTGAAAAAGATTATATGACCTTATATTGTGGGAATAGAGAATATTTTGTGTTTGTAAAATATTCTTTCAATTGTTAAATTCGACCAAATCGTTTTGACATTGAATTCTTACAATCTTTTGTGAGAGAAATGGAAGTCCTAGTCAAACTAATAGGATGCATTTTGATTGGTCTTATCCTAGGTTGACTAGAAGTGGATGTGGTTCGTAGAAATAAGGGATAATTGATTGTCTTTTTCACCTAACAGATTACCTAAAATTCTATTGGCCAAGATGATTTACAACCATATAAGGCATGCCTACACGCCCAAGCCTAATCGACCAAGCGAGGTGCCAGTTGTGGCGTTGCCGTAGAAAGGCCTTAAAAGGGTCTAGAGAACACCCTATTCTTGTTTTGTGCTCTCAAGCCCTAGATTTGTAAAGGGTACTGCCTACAGAGTTTGCCGACTCAAAGAATTCAGTAAGGCAAAGACGATCAGAGGGCACAATCAGTCAGGTAATCAGATATGGGGTGTATCAATTGCTAAGGGGGTAAACCTTGGCAAAGTCGAGTAAGTTTTCCCAACTATTCTTGGTTTATTTTATAGCCATTATTACTATTAATTTTCAGGAACATTATTTGTATTAGAATTCACAGTAAAAGTTTGTATTCAGCCCTTGGATTGAGTTGTATTTATTTAGCAGATAAAAGAAACATCCTACGTTGTATTTAGGGTTTTTGTTTCTTATTTACAACATTGTTATATGGCACTTGTAAGTGGAATTTAGATATACTAATGAACGAAGACAATTTTTTATTTTACTCCCTAGAATTCACATAGCTATTTCTTTTAATATATGTATATTTGTACTTGACCACCTGACATGTAGGCTGCCTTTTCCCATTACTTGTGGGAGACTTTTTTATTAGTTACCTTAGTTATCAGAACCTTCCACTTGTAGCAACATCTTGATGTTTTGACAATAAGTGTACAAAACGGACACCATATACTAATAGAAACCACGCTTTTCTCAATATTTAGACATGCTCACCGGTTGCATTGTGTACCAAATTATGATGGAGAGCAGAACATCAGGAATTACCATTAGAAACCTGAATGAACAGATATATATCTTGCATCGTTGTCTCACTAGATGGTGAATCAAAACGAACCGAGAACATTTACAAAGAAAATTTATGGCATAAGTATAAAGAATTCAGAATGAGGGTGTACTTGAATAATTCGGTGCCATTGTTGCTCCTTCTCAAGAATAGCCAGTGCTCTCTTCGGTGAAACTATGGGGAACTTGTTTTCCCATGCAACCCAAGCATCAAGAGCAACATAAACGGCATCTTTAGATTCTTTCAAATGAAGAAGCTGCCAATTTCAATTTCTCGACTTTTATTACTCGTTATGTTAGAAAAGAGAAAAACTTGGTTTTCAAGTGGGCATTACGAACAAATCACTTTCTTTGATAAGTATTAGAGAAAAAAACACTACCAAATAAAGAACTTTGCAAAGTTATTTCAGTATAACTGTCCAGATACCAAATGTTTATATGCAATTGGACTTCGAAAAGAAAAATATTTCTTAAGCATGAATAACCAAGTATCAAGTAAATACGCAAACATTACAAAAGAAATGGGAAATCCATCACCTTTACTTTACCCAAACCAGATAAATAGGAAGGGGAAAAGATCAAACTGAAAAGGGCACTCAAAACGCTATTTACCCACCCGAATTATCTATACTTGCCTCTTAAAAGACCAACTTATACTCTATCCTTTCAACCTCTTGAATAAAGTGTTTCTTTATTATGTTCTTGTTTTCTTGTTCATTTTTAGAAACTTAACAGAGTTTTATTAGATTAAAAAATGGATGGACAATTACATCTCCTTCACAAAATTTAAAAGATAAATACTGTAACAGTGAAAATGAGATACCATTAGAGAATACTTGTCAACTCCATCCTTTGCAATAGTATCAGTGTTCTCATGGCTTCCACTTCACGAGGGTGGAAAGAGATCCTGACCTTGGCAACCTACTTTAAAATTTCCTCAAATAGCTATGGAGCCACCACACTTTTCTTGCTGACAAAGTTTATTGATTTCTAACAATGTTTGTATAGGACTCTATCATAGTTTGCAGAGACACCAGGTCATTTAAAGCTGTGTTTTATACCTCATCGAGATGGCTTGGAAAGCTCGCGACTTGGAAGCTTGGGGACTCCCAACGAGTTTTAAAAAAATGGGCGACTCATCATTTCCACATAACTTTAGAGGACTGCCCAGCTTCGCCAGGTCAACTCGATAAGACCCGGTTCGGGACCAGGCCAAGTACAAGCCAATAGGTGAATCGAAGTTTATAATGATGATCATCATCATCCGAGCCTTCTCTCAACTATTTGGGGTTTGTTCAAATGAAGGTTTATATACAGTGCCGCAATTTTTAAAGAAAATAAGTTCATGAATACAGAGACACCCTAAAGCATTCTCACTTTTTAGTAAATGCCAACTAATCAACTGAAGTTTCCCTTTCATATTAAACACCTATAACCATCTAGTCTAATTTCTAATTTCTGTAGCTTATGTTTCCCACTAACGAAATAGCTCCACGAAAACAATTCAGATTACTATAATAAAAAAAGAAAAAAGAAATTCAACACGAAAGATTTGAATACTTGAGCAAGCAAAGGAACAAAAAAAAAAAGGAAAAAATAAAGAAAAAAAAGCAGGTCATGAAAAGCAAACACAAATTAAATACCAGGCAGAAAAATATCACACGACCATAATGCCCATCTTCTTGGACAGTTGTCACAAAAGGGCCCTCGTACTTACTGTATTGATAAGAAATTGTATCTTATCTTTCCTTCTGATGTTCTCTCCAATTTCACTCTTGTGCACATTTCCCATGTCACAATTTAAATCAGGTTGCATTGCTTGATTATAATGCCGGACCTGTGACAGCATTAGAGTTCATTATTTTATTTTTATCATATCAAGTCAAATTTGCATATAAATATGTTCAGGTGAAATAATATTGAAGAAAACATTATGTGTCACATTTTTAGTAGCAAAGAATCAAATCCTCCTTGGCAAACCAAGAATAAAAAATAATTTAAAATGGGATCAGATACAATGAGTGCAGTTACTTTTTGGTTGGAGAATTAACTACACCCCAAACCTTCAGATGTGAAATCACATGGCTGGGGTGCATCATTCCTCCATTCAAAGTGTGTTGAAAATTTTAACAGCCTTTGAATTGTGGAATGCACACCGCAGATGTCAGCATTTGCATCTGAAAGTTTGACATGTTATTGTTTTTCCATTTGTAGAGTAACTGTACCCATTAATGCTATACAATCAGTGATTTTGTATATGACTTTTTTTTATTGATTACTATATGTATTCTGAAGCAGAAAAGAAAGTGAATTCCAACCAATATCAGAAGGTGACCAGTATATTAGCACTTAGGTCCCAAGAATATGTAATCAAATTAACAGGAGCAACTGAACAAGTTTGTCTATTTGTTCTGTATTTTCCTCAAGTTGTCTACACTACTAAGCCAAAAAAGTGAGGTGTCGAATCACCAAGCAAAAAGTAGGTTGTCAACACCACACACAATCTGGCACGAGTGACAGCCACGAAGTTCTAAAAAAAAAAATTGCAGAAGTTCATGAAAAAAAACACATATGCACACATACACACATAAGAAACTGGGAGTAATAACATTAGATTTACCACAACCATCCATATGTTAAAGTCAATTCCAAAAATGTTAAAACACCAAAAAAAATACAGTTTCTTTTAAGTTATACAGCTACATAGTAGGCAGTGTTCAAAAATTTGGCCGCCCGATCGCCTAGGCTGCTGACTACGCGAAAAAATTCAAAAAACGCCTAGGATGTTTGGGAGGGGTCATTATGCGCCCTATCTCTGGGAGCCCACCTAGGCGGGGAAGGCGCCGCCTAGGCACTACTGTTTGGGCGCCCGCCTAGGCGCCCCCCGTGACACTTTGCGGATGGACGGAAAAAAAACCTTGGGTAGGGTCAAAAAATGTAATTTCCCCCCCTTAAAAAGGGGGGAAAAGGGTTTTGGGAGGTATTCTAACCCCTAAAACAAAAACCGTGGCTTTTAGGGCAAGAAAAACCCCCCAAAAACCACTCTTTTGTGATTTATCGAAAGATCGATAAATTTTTTATTTTTTTTATTTCTTCCCAAAACAAAGGCAATAGTTCATGGGTGGATTTGGAGCTTCTAATAGTTGATTTTGATATTTTTAAAGTATTATCATATTTTAAAGAGGGTTTTGATTTTATTTGATCACAACATATTATGTTATGAATCATGTGTTTTTTCCTTTACTTTTTTTTTTTCTTTTACGCTATATTTACATTTTTGTAGTTAAAAGATTGCTTTTTTTGTGATTAATTGAATTTTTCTCATTTGGACAATGAAATTGAACATATATTGTATTCTTTTATGAATAATTGATTCATTTTTTGTACAATGTGTCATGTTTTGATATTATATTATTTTTGTTTTACTTTATTTGATAAATAAATGATTATGTGATATCTTAATGAGTTAAATCTTATGTGAAAGTGAAACTAAGGTCTTATATATTTAATTATTCATTTAAGTCTTAATGGTGAGGACACCCTGTCTCTAGGTGAGAGCATGGGCCCCTAGGCCGCCAGGCACCCAAACCGTTTAAGCGGCCGAATCTACATTTTTTAACATTGATAGTAGGCAACCCGGCATATATTAAAAAAAAGCAACAAACCAAAAGGAACTCTCATGCAATCACATGTGCAAACACAAGGCCACGTGCAAAACATAAAACATCTTGCTCGCAATCCACTTACTCATAACATGCTGCAAGTAAGACTCCAAATGACTAAGTTTACATGCATGAATGAAGTTCTATTATTGAGAAACTACGAGAACAAAGCATAAAGAAACACAAAAAGGGAAATTTTTTGTTTTAATAACACATAAATAGCAACAAGGGTAAAGATGCAATATAAAAATGAACCATGATCCAAACTCCGACACTAGGGCTATAAGAGTCAAGGGCAATGTTCCAAAAAAATGCCCGCCCAGGTTAAAGGGGCAAGGGCAATGTTCCAAAAAAATCCAGTAGTCATGTTTTAAGTCCTAATTTGCACGCATGGATATGCATTTTTTATTATCCAAACAAAAAAAAATACCCCACTTGATGGGTATTTTTGCACCTAAGCAGACGTAGTCCCCTGGGCACCCACCTAGGTACCCTGGCCATCTGCCTAGGCAAGGTACTAGGCGGGTGCCCAGGGACACCCACTTAATCGGTCCACTCAGGCTTGGACGATGTGCCCAGGCCCCCTAGCCTAAGCAAGCACTAGGTGGACTACTTTTTGAATCAATGGTCAATCGCCCCAGGCCACCGTAGCCTGCCTAGGCACGGGGCAGACAACTTTTTGAATCAATGGTCAAGGGGAAGCACAATGGAAAGCAGGTGGAGAGGATGCATTCAAAACAAGTAGCTTAATAAAATCCAAAATAAAGAAAGAACAAGAAAAAAAAATAAAGATTTACGATTTATGAATCATCGTCATCAAAGCCTTTTCCCAACTATTTGGGGTCGGCTACACGAATCTTGATCTGCCATTTCGCTTCATCAAGAGCCATATCCTCAGTGAGGCTATAACTCACCATATTTTTTCTCACTAGTTCCAACCATGTCCTTTTGGGCCTACCACTTGCCATTCTTGAGCCTTCCACTTGAACTAACTCGCACCTACCCGAGCTTGCCTAAGTTACTTGGACAACAGAGTCCGAATGAAAACTATAGGAAACAACCGAGTCTCGCTAGTTCCCATTAGTTTTCACTCAATCGAGTCTCTGCCAAACTTGGCAGAGTCCAAGTTTCGAGACTCAAGCACGAGACTGACCCTAGTCCTTGTTTTAAACCATTCTTACTAAATCAAAGTGGGAGTTCAAAGAAATCACCGCTATTATGGAGATCTCATTTCATAAAGTAAACAGGGAATGCTAACAAGGCATTGAGTTGTTTGAAAGAGAACATTAAAAATGTTTAGGATGGATCTCAATATATATTTATAGACACCAGTGCACATTTTCTTTTGGGATACTCAAGGTTCATTGCTCAAGTGAAAAATGGCTGAAGCAATACATGACCTTGAGACAGGTAACTGATTCTACTGAGGGGCCGGAAGTTAGAAATGGATCCTCATCTTGTTTTAATGAATCTCATTAGTTGGAATATTTGAGGCTTGGGGGAGGTTAAGAAGAAGCGTGAAGTTTTAATGTTAGTTCGTCTCATAGACCAGATGTTTTGCTTTTTCAAGCAACAAAGCTACCTTCTCCCTCAGTTTTTTAGTTAGGGATGTTTGGGGTGGGGGACTAGTAGATTTTGTGGGTATCGATCTTGTAGGTTTTTTTGGTGGTTTGTGGTCTGTGTGGGACCTGACGAGCCTTAAGCTCTTAGGTTCTATGGTGGGGGAAAGAGGTTAAATGATAGCTTTAAATGGGTTTGTTTCAATGTATATGGACCAAACTCTTATGCTTTGAAAGAGGATTTTCTGAATGAAATTTCTACTATCATTTTGGATTTTAGTTTCCTTTTTGTATCGGTGGAGACTTTAATATGATTAGATGGTAAGTGGAAATATAATGTAATTCATCTTTGAACCATTCCATGCATATTTTGAATCATTTTATTATGCGGCACTATCTTGAAGATCTGCCTATTAATGGAGTGCATTACACATGGTAAAATAACAGTGTAGATAATTTGCAAATTGATAATGTGATGACGGGTCCTAAGCCTTTTCGGTTGGACCTAGTATGGTTAGAAGAAGCAGACGTAATAGAGCTTATCTCGAATGCTTGGAAAAATTCAATCTGCCCAAGGTAGTATGGATTTCAAATTCATAAAAGGTTGGTGAACAACAAGCACAAACTTATTTAGTGGAAAACAGAGAAGAAATTCCATATAAAAAAAAAAATTGGGGAAGTGCAGATGAGTTCAGATCTGATAGAGATAGTTGTTTACAATGGGGGAAGTTCATATGTTCAATTAAAAGAAGTGAAAATGAGCCTTATGAATTCTCTTCGTGAGATTTTAAGGTCAGAAGAGATATATTGGATGCGAAGATCAAGAGTTAAGTGGCTTAAAGAGGGGGATTTGAACACGAAAATATTTCATGCTATAGCTAATGCGAGGAGAAGGCAGAACGATATATCAGGAATTCAATTTGAAGGTGTGGATGTGCAGGATAGGTCGGCCTGGGCACTGAAATTCGTTAGCCATTTTCAAAGACTGTATTCTAAAGAATTGCCTTTTATCTCTAGATTGTCTGGCTTGCAATTTTAGAGTTTATCAGTTGAGGAAGCTACTTCTTTGGAAAATTGGGCTACAAAGGAAGAGGTTAGGAGGGTAGTCTTTGCACTTCCAGGAGATAAGGCTCCACGTCCGAATGGGTTTCCTTTAACATTTTTCCAAAGATTTTGGGATTCGACTAAATTTGAATTGCTTAATGAGTTTCTGGATAAGGCTCTTTGAGTAGAGTGATAAACTCTACTTACATAGCTTTAATACCTAAGAAACATTCAATCTTTGGGATAACTGACATTCGGCCCATCGGCCTCTTAGCTTGAATACTTAAGAAACATTCCTTTGGTTTAGAATTGTTGTAACTTTCTTTGAAGCAATAAAATTATAGAACATTGTAAAAAAAAAAAAAACACAACTGGCTAGGGTTTCATCAAAGCATGAGATCCAGCTCCACAACTAAAAACCTCATTAAATAATAAATAATTATGATATAGTTCCCATAGAGGGGACACCCATTGGCCATTTGGGTCTCATGTGTGGGTTGCTCAGGTTTGTCCTTATTTGCCATTTCTTTAAAATAATTATTTAAAATTCATTTTTATGTTAAACAAAATTTTCGAAAATCTACAAAAACTCCCAAAAATTAACCAAAGCATTCTCCATCACAATAACACATTTTGGAACAATTTGAAAAATAATTAAAAGAAAAATTAGCATTCTATGAGGTTGAATTAGATATCGGAGCAATCCACTCAGTTAGATTTGGAATCCAAGGTCACCTTATCAAAGTTAAACTAATGAGTGGCTTAGGACTCTCAAGTTGTTTGTGTGCAAGAAAACATTCTTGAGGCTTTATGGTTGCACGCACATGCACTCGAGACAAGTAGAGAGCGTTCAAAGGAGCCTTGGTCTGAGATCTTATGACCCTCATCAAAGAGGATAGGGTTTCGATTGCTATTAGGATAACCCAACAAAAATCAGAGAGAAAGAGAGAAGACGATCAAGTTTGTAGTTTTTTTTTGGGTAGTTAGATGGAGTTTGCATTGCTCTTAGGGTTTTGAAGTGGAAAGAGAAACGTTTCTCTGATACTGCACAACAAAAATCATAAAATGCTTGTTCAAACCCTTGAAAGCTTAAGTCAATACGAAGTTAACCCCATAGAGTGGAGCAATATACATGTTCCGATTATCAGACTAGAGAAAAAGGAACCAAATGACCAATCAGTCCCAGCCTACACGAGGACATGGACATATGGCGTATAACATGGCCCCCAAAAAATAGGGTATCAAGCACGACATGTTTGTACACTACTAATCAGCAACATTGTGACTGCTAATCAGCAACATTATGTCTCTTGCTAATGCCCATTCTTTTGTTTCAATTTTCTATGTTTGGAGTGACTAAATATTGTCATCTTCTCATTTTGAATGTTTTTAGTATGTATTCCAAGCATTATGGCACAGCAGGGAGGAATTGGAGGAATCCCGGAAGATGGGCACAGGTGGACAGGTTCGGCAGGCACATTTTGTAGTAGGAACAAGCAGTTTGTCTCTTTCAAGTGCTTATTATAAGAAAACCCTGGATAACTGACTCACAAATGAATGACCAATACAAATAATTATTTTCTTTGTTCATCAAAAAGTTCCATTCTTTGCGCAACTTAAACAAGATTTGAAATAAATCATGCAAAAGAAAGCACAAATCAAAAAATAATGAAAAAGACAAAAACATCGAATCATTAAAACCCATGCAAGAATATTATCTCATTCTTCAATTTATGTAGAAGAGTTGTCTTTCTAGTGTTGCCAAGTACTAGACAAGGGATCTTGACCACTTATCTACACAGGGAACCAAGAAAACCATAAAACCAGTCAAGTAGAAACACAAATCCAGCCTAAATAAAACCCTCAAGGGAAGAGGAAGAAGAATAAAATATGGGAAACAACTTGAAATATGAGAAAATGGATTACAAAGACAACAACATTTAAAATAAAAAAAAACCAAAAATAAGAAAAATAAAAGGGAAAAACAAAAACAAAAGTTGAGAAATGAAAGTGAAAAATGGAGAAAACAACTTAATGAAAATTACATTTCAAGACAAACCCTCATATATGTAGATTAGTGTAGAAGAAAGCCTTATACTAGTTTGAAGAGCAAGAGTGCAACAAGAGAATCGCAGTAAAGAGTTTTTCTCTCTAAAAAAAAAGCAAACAAGTATGTAAGAAGAATGAGTGTGGATGAGCTTTTCTAGCAATACAGCTTTTTATTTTACCAAGTGTCTAAAATGCTAACACCATACAATCAAAATCACTCCCATCAATACCCTTGTGTGTGATGGATGGCTTGAGAGAACAATGGCCTAAATCCTCATTATTATCATCATACGGTATGTACACTATATAGCCATCTAGGAAGTGGCCCTTTTGGATAAGGGTGTGTGACATGTACATGTGTAGAAGAGATAACGCCCTGCAACACTGGACTGTGTTGGAAGGACCCATGGAGCATATTGCTAAAATGGGGCATGGACTTGTTTTCAAGGAAGGACCTGTAAGCTATGGTCTAGAATTGTATCTCCTTCACTTTATTGGTTGAATTTGATAGTCCACTAATGAACCCTTGTGAGAGGTTGTAGGTCATGACCACTATTGGGTTAGTTTGAGAAGATGCAGTGAAATACCGTCTCTAGAGAGGATGAGTCTTTAGTATATTTGACCTAATCCTAACTCTATGGATCCTTCACATCAAATCTTCATAGATATATTTAAATATGTTACTTATTTTTTTAGATAATCAAAATAAATTTTTATACCTTTCTAGGTATTTTATTTTATTGAGAAATGATTTTTAACTAAGAAAAATCAATTTTCTGGATATATTTTAATCAAAGAGAAAAATAAAATATCATGAGATTTTATAGAATTATTTTATTACTTAAAATTATATTTAAAGTATTTGGAGGCCTATTGGGGTACATTGGGCCCACCATATTATGGGACGTAGGGCCCACATAGACGGACACCCCATTGGTGGTATGCCCCACCTGTTCCAAACTTTTCTAAACTGAAAGATTGCAATTATGCCATATTTTGACTTGATATTTTAGGAAACCTTTTGTGTAGAGATTTTGATTGATTTCAAAATAGGGAGGAGTAAGAAATTAATTGTGATTGATTTCAAAATAAGAAGATATAAAAAAATTAATTGTGATTTCTTTATTACTTTCTCTACACAATATTTGATGTGAATGGAGTTATGGAAACTGAGGGATAATGGTTCTACCGCATCCTTTTAATCATAATGGCTGATCTAAGGGATGAGTGGATGAGATCTCTTCACCCCACATATCTCCAAGATCAAAGGTCAAGATTAAGTCTCACAAAGATGACAAAACCCTAGCCTTTATTCTATATAAAGTAGCTATGGGTGGGGCTCATTCTCTACACTTGTCTCTCTCTCTCTCTTTGTGCTTGAAGGAGTGACACGCCACTCTCTAAATATCTCTCGCTTCTTCTCTCTCCAAACTTTAGGGTTTAGGAAGGAAAAATAAGCCAAGGGGTGGCACGGCCAAGCCACCTAGCCTATAGCACTAGGCCTTGGCCTTATGTCCAGGTGTTGAGCCTTGGTCAAGCATATATTATGTTATGCTCTCTACTGGTTTTTGCCTAGGCTTCCCAAATTTGTGAGACAAGTTCTTGGACTTAGATCCCGTGGGTCATTGGTGGAGGAGACCCGGTGTGGGGTGTACTAAGTCCTTGGGGGTAACCTGAAGCAACGTATAAGGTATTCTCTTAGTTTATGTTCTTTCGATTCTATTGCATTTTTATTTCCAGATCTGTATTTTGAATGTATTTTAATATTAATGGCAAGCAAGTGAGAGTACTTGGCAATTTTATTTGGTTCATATTGTATTCAGAGACTTGTGAGTGATTCCTGTGGCAATACAAAAAGAAAAAATAGAAAAATTTTAATAGGTAGTGACTTGCCAGGTCACATTGTCCACCTTTCAAGAAGGGTGTGCCAAAGTACCACTGCTCCATCGGGGCTTGGGCTGGTGACCAGCTAAGTCCAAATAACTCTGGATCATGTCCAACATAGGGGTTTAGTCTTGGTAAACAAATGTAATATCTTAGAGGAAGAAGAGGTGGGTGTCTCATGTTGTGCACAATATGATAAAAAATGTCAGTCTAGTTTTTTTTTCTTTTTTTTGAATTACAACTTGTACATGCATTTCCATTACGTCACATGGATGGAGATGAATGTGATAGAGCAAGCGAGGGCAAAAAAAGTTGTGCAGCACTTTCTTAGTGACAGTATGGAGTCTTTCAAAGAATCGAAATGGTGAAAAAAAATCCAAGCTGGATCAAGACCACGTGAAGAACTAGTCAAACCCTTGACCCAAAAAAAAATAATGAAAAATCAAAGGACCAAAGCTCGTGAAGAACTAGTTAAACCTTTGACCCAAAAACAATCGCAGATCTTCAACGTTTGAGATCCAAGCCTCAAGAGAGATTGGATTCACCACCAACCACGGAGAAAATAATGACATGATCAAGCTGAATTTTTGTTGGAGCTGCAAAGAGAAGCACTAGAGTTGCATGCTTTTGGGATATCACATGAAACAAACAAGGAGACAATTAAACGATCTATGCAATATTTTTAGTATTGAGGGCTCTTTGGTAGAACAAAGAAGAACATTTTTTAAGTAACCAAGAAAACAGTGGTAAGATAGGAGTAACTACAGATGAGCCATCAGTTTTAAAAAGTTCGGTACTGCCACTGTGATCTAGAAAATTTGGAAAGCCATCAATAGTTTTAAAAGAACTAAAAAGAACTAATAGAACCAAGACCAGTTCTCAATAACTTGTTAAATACATTTTTCAGAAGGTAAATATAGTGGTAGATGAGTTGGCTAACTGGGAATCGGATGTATCTAGGAATAAGTCACAGCTATATGAAACCATAGTTCGTAGTCCTTTTTTCTCCATGAAGAAACGTTCCTTATAGTCAAGTATCTTTATTAACAAAAAATAATAAAATAATAAAAAAAATAAAAAACCACTAAATGGCAGAGGCTTGTCAATTATAAAAGGTACAATCCCTAAAAGTTCACGGATATGTTGTTAGTCTAGAGACATAACAAATACTACTCTGAAATTGATAGACACCACCCTTACGTTTCCAAACCAACCCAATTCTAAATGACAATTACATCTGACTTGGATAAAAAACAAGGAAGAATAAAGGTTCTATTTCCCATCTCAGAAAATAACATATCCTCTTAATACCAGTGAGCCCTATATTTGCACAAGTTCACATGTTGATGCTCCATTTCTCATTCCATGCCAGAAAAGAATTATAAAAAGAGAATATATCCTAAGGTAAATATGCATTACTGAGAAAAGCTTCATGCATCTCTTAGGTTTATGTTTCATCTTCTTCCAAAAGGCTTGACTATTTTCACTTTAGACTCCCTTGTTTAAGATGATAAGCCTTCTAACACATATTGACGTCCAGCAGCAAGCCACACTCATGACAATGCATAAAACCCTATACATTCCATGGCAACAAATGTTCATAACTTCACATGGTTTGGTCCAGCAATACCATGGTTAGTGCCAGCATATCAAAAAATGCTAGGCAGGTCCTAGGCGGCCTGGGGGGTCCAAGCCGCACAGTGCCTAGACGGCCAGTTGAAAAAAAATATCAAATTACCAAATACCATATTCCAAGTTGAAAAAAAAAAAGATACATGTCAAGAAGAGAATTTTGATAATCCTTATTGTTAAAACAGTAAACTGTAAAACCATACAAGTGTAGGATATAAAAGTCAACACTCAATACAACAGAAATATACAGAAATTTAGAAAATATACAGTCTAATCATATGCATTAGAGTCGAGGCCATCATCATCAGAGTCATCTCCCTCTTCAACGCTCGTCTTCCTCTGTTTCTTCTGAATCTGCCTTTTCTTCCTCATCTTCTTCTACCTTCCTCTTACTAGTATATGCAGCCTGTGCAGATGAGGCCTTAGGAGTCTTGGCTGCTCTACCCTTTTCTTTGTACTTCTCTGAACTCAAATATTGTATAATTTCCTCTCCGGTAGCCTTAGGAACATTTTTACCCCCTTAATACAGGCAAGGTGTTTTTTAAACAGGTAAATGCCCCCATTAGTATCATTTCCACAATAATTATATTTAATACGATTTTTATCACTTGGATTCGGGTTATAACCATACTTTCCCGGATCACCACTCTGACTAGAACCTAGAGAAGATACTTCAATAGAACAAGGCTTATTTTCAACCTTTTCTGGTCTTCTAAATTCAGAAGATGTCTAATCTCATCTCGAACTGCTTCAAGAACCTTTGTACAAGAAGCAACATTACCTCTAACACCAATAAGGTGTTTTTTGAATCGGCTAATACCCCTATTGGTATCTTTTTCACAAAAATTACACCTTTTACAACTTTTATCATTTGGTTTTGGGTTGTACCCATACTTCCAACCCGGATCACTTCTTCTAGAAGTAGCAAAGATAAATCGATGACAAGGATTTTGTTCCTGTTTTTGTTTTCCATTACTCATATATTGCTTAATCTCCTCTCTGATAGCTTCATAAACATTTTTACAAGGGCCAGCAACCCCCTTAATACTGGCAAAATGTTCCTTAAACCGGTTTATACCTCCTTTTGTATCTTTTTCACAAAAATTGCATCTAACGCAATTTTTGTCTTTTGGATTCGGATTGTATCCATATTTCCAACCCGGATCTCCACTCCGACTAACTCTTGAAGAAGACATCTCAAAATAAAACAATCAATCTAAAAAATAAAATTTTGTACTTACTTTGATTGCTCGAACTCTAAACTTTGAGACACTTCGATCCAATGAAATGTAGTTTTCTGGAGGTTTTTTTCTCTCTAAAAGGGGTTCTTGTGGGTTAGGTTTCAAATGAACCTAAATCCCCTCCTTCTAACCTTTTATATCTTTTAAAAAAATCAAAACAAAAAACAAAAAAAAACATTTCCACCTCTAGGCGGGGGGCAGGCCCTCAGCGGCCACCCAGGGCTGGGAGCTAGGCGGGTTCCGTACCACCTAGGCGGCCACCCAGGGACCACCGCCCAGTTTGGCCGCCTAGGCCTGGGCGATGCGCACCCAGGCCTTTTGGCGATGCGCTGGGCGGTCCGTTTTTTTGAACAATGGTTAGTCTATTAGAATATTGAAGCATACAAAGTATCCATTCAGTTTAAACACTAAATATTAACTGGAACTCATCTTCATTTCATAGGGAAAGCAAGGAAACAAAAACCTACCCCAATCCTCCATCTTCATCGTAAAATTTGATACATTATTTCATGAACCAAAAGTTTCAAAATCAATTGAGCTACCGTGCTACAAGGTGAGGTACTGCAAGCCCATCGAGATATGAAAAGCCATTAGTTAACATTAATGAAAAAATTCAAGTTATACTTGTGTCTATTTGAAGCAGTCATTCCAGAAGCCTTAACAAGATATTTAGTCTTGATTTATAGTTCCGCCTTTTTTTTCCCCTTTCAGATCTATTTTTTAAATGAGTAAAGTGGGTGTTTTCTTCATGTTTGAAGTATCAAAGAACCATGCACAAAAAATAACTGCACCAAATCTATTACATAATGCCCAAAACATGGACCAACATTCAGATACTAAAAGTGACCAATTGAAGGCTCCCTCCCCATTAGAATCTCGCTTCAGTATTCCACTAATTTCAATAGAAAGAAGGCATTTAGCAGTTTCCATTAAAATATAGGAAATGAACATAAATCCAATATTCCATGTGTATAAGAAGCACAAAACAAAACGAGATACATTTAGTAAGAATATAATGGTTTCTCTCAGCTTCCATGTTCAACTCATCTTGGAACAGTAGAAACTATAATATTCATCTTGAAAAGTTTAGGCAGTATTCTATGATACAACTTGTATCCATTCAAAGCACAAAAGAACTCATCAAAAGACAACATACCTGATTGTCTCTGTGAAATGATGGAATACCATTTAGAAAGAATTTCTTTTGCAATGAGCTCCAATGGCTGAGGCATGGCTCCCTTTTAAGATGTGGGTTCATGAAGTATTGCAATCATCCATAATCCATTAGCTATGGTCCCTTACCCTTCATAGCAATATGTTGAAAGGCTTCACCATCAAGTTAAGAGGATTGTCGAGTTTTATACTATAACCAGGTAAGTAATGGCATAATGCTTTTTCCATGGGCTGCATTGGTCCAACTTCAAATTGCTCTTGCATGTTGAAAGTTCATTAAACAAATTGTGTTGTAATAGTGCTAGAGGGCCAAGTGGTCAGGGGACCTTGCAGGGGCCTTGAGTTCCTTACATAATCACTATTAAACTAATGAAGGCTATTTTCAATGGGAGCTCATTTGGTTTTCTAACACAGTTAACATGATAAGCAGACAATATTTCGCATTACATGCATAGATGTATTTATTGAATACTGTCAGTTACATCCCCCTTGCGCATCTAATGTCTAAATTAACTATTGCAGTTGATGATTTGGACTTGAATAATGTATAGACTTTTAGGGGGTGTTTCTTCCTGGCAATTGGGAAACATCTATGTGGTCCTGCCACAGGTTGGCAAATTCAGTTTGTCACCCAATAATTAACTAGGGAATGCATGTGAAGATAACTTTGTCAGCATTACTGGCTTCGGGAATTCACTGCATTCCTTATTTCATATTTAAATTGTGCTTGCAGACTTTACCTTAAGGTGCTGCCTCATTCAGCAACATAATGGACCAGGAGACAATTGCAGCCTGAGAGGTGTTGCCTTTGCAACATGCTGTCATCATCTTTGCCAATGGAAATCTTACAATAGTAATCCCCTATTCTTTAGTATACAAATACCTTTGATCCTTTACAATCTGGTTGTTGTATCTGTTGTATATATCCTGTGAAAGATACACACATAGAGAATTAGCATTCTATGAAATCATACGATCATTGCTCACACAAGCACATGCATGGAC
The DNA here is from genome assembly GCF_000471905.2 of Amborella trichopoda. Next base: position 2,636,351 of record NW_006497421.1, read on the forward strand.
ATGTAATATGGAAATATCTAAATGTTCATTTAGAGCACTATTAAATTATACATAATTTATTGTGCACAGTTCACAGTTAATGTGAAATAGGCATAGATCATAGTGCACGTGAATTGATCCAGAATTTTAAGTTCTCTGTAGGAATGAGTTGGTTCATTTCATGGCTGGTTTTTCCTCCTTTTTTTTTAAGTTTTTTTATAGATTCATTTATTTGTTGCATTATTTTGTGAAGATAGTTCATTTAGGAACCCTGTTCTTTTGGGCAATTGGCTGGAATATATTAGAAAAAGGATATGTGTTTTGGGAGTCAATCTTCGTCCAGCTGCTAGTTGTACCTATTTGCTTTAAGAGAAAATTAGTAACCATTAAATAAGAATCATGACCAGTTTTTGGAAGAAGCTTCTTCAAAGTGTTACTTTCTTCATTGTTCTGATGTAGATGTAGGATTTTTATACAATATGGGGATATCCAAAGAAGATTTCTATGCAATTACATTGTTCACCAGCTAGGCAGTAGATGCAGACCACCAATTTGATATCTCAGAAGCAATTGATTAGAGCTTACTTGTAAAAGCATGGTAATTTATTACTCTTTCTTCGTGAAAATAAGTTTGAATTTCCAATTTGCTGCTTTATATTATCGAAAAACTCTTGGTTCCCACTTGTAGTTTTAGAAAATGACTAGGTGCCCTGCTTTCTTAGGATGGGTTTGAAACAGCTAAATATCCTGTGAGAGCATAGTTCCTGCCAATGTTTTAAAATGCGGGATGCGGCCCTGATGCGGTGGGGGGCCGATGCGGCGATGGGGCTCGATGCGGCCTGGATGCAAGCGCATCGCGATGATGCGGTCAATAAATGGAAAAAAATTCTAAAAAATCTAAAAAAATAAGTTAATGCATAGAAAAAAATATGAAGGTGATATATGTGATAGTAGGTATTTTAGTTTAATGATTAACTTCAAAACTATTAGATGTCGGAGATTCTGTATCCAGTTATCCACTATCCCCTGATAGAAACTAGAAACTTGAAACTAGCTTCATAAAGCATTCAACAATCAACAACCATCAACACAAATTTGCACCACAAGCACAACTATAATTAAACACAACCATCAACAACCATAAGTACAACCATAAGCACAAAATAATGATATTACAAAATACAAATCAAAAGTCAAGCTCAAGAAGAGTTAATAGTTAATAAATACTAACTTAATACAATCATCCATTTTGAGAGTCAATTTTAATATTGAACTTCATTTTTTCAAATATCATTCAGACAAGTCATCTTGAGAGTCGTCATGCCCATCATCAATATCATCCTCGACAGCCTTCATGTATTCTTCTTCATCGGTCTCCTCTGAGTTAGCTTCCTCCTCGACCTCTGAAGCTAATGTGCGAGTGCGACTACACCCAGCAGCTCCTCTACTGCTTTTTTCATTAGCCCCTGTTGCTAGCTCGACATCAAGCCATGTAAGATCCTCACCCTCAAATACACGCTCTTGTCTGGAATCCATGGTCCACTCACTTATAGAATCACCATCAGCTTCATATAATTGAATAGGGTTGAGCTTCGTGCAATTTTCATACCTCTCCCTAAGCCGCTCGTTATACCGCACAAACCAAATCATTCAACTTTTTCTGCTCCAACCTATTTCTTTTTTTTGTATGGAGCTGTGGTAGAAATTTGAAATCAGATAAATTAGATTTTAGATTAGAAAATTGAAATTCAATAAATAAGGATTAAGGAATAAGGAGTAAAGGACTTACATACTCAAATGCACTCCAATTGGGCTCACAACCAGATGAGCTACATGTGAGATTCAACACTCGAATAGCGAGACGTTGTCGATTTGGTGTCTCGCTTCCATATAATGCCCACCATGCAGCTGTATAATATTTTATAATTTAGAATATAATTAAAAATTAAGGGTATAAAATAAACAATGGAACTATACATAAAGTAAGAGACAAGTAAGATTATTTTTGGGCTTTTGGCCTTTACCTGGATCTGTAGTGTCCCTATTTCGAGTGGCAATATCTCTCCCAAAGTTTCCCAAGGCTAACTTGAACTTAATCAATTCATGGCTCTGGATCTCATCCTGGATATCTTTGTCAGGCACCAACCTCTCCAGCACATCTCAGAACCCACCATTTATTACACGATATGACTCAATGGATGGGTGCTTGTAGTGAAGAGATGGGTTTAGAAAATAACCGGCTGAATGGAGGTACCTGTGAAGCTGGGTATCCCATCTCCTACCAATAATTTCAAGTATAGCCTTGCGCAGATTTTCATCATCCTTTAAAACATCTTTTATTTCAGTTCTTGCCCTAGTCATTGCCTCATGTATGTAGCCCATGGAGGGCTTCGCATCACCATCAACCAGTCGAAGCACTCTCACTAAAAGGCGAGCCACCTCCAATGCAATAATTATTTGACTCCAAAAAGATGTATTCAGAATAACTTTTTCAGCCTTTCTCCCATCCTTATGCTTTGACCATTTGCTTTGACTCCATTGCTCTGAAGCAAACATGGTCCTCAAGGCACTTTTTTGCTTGGCTAGGCTTCGAAGAGTGAGAAATGACGTGGCAAATCTAGTCATATCCGGTCTCACTAATTCTCTCTTCTTTGTAAAAGACCACATCATGCTTAGGACTATGGTGATTGTAAATAAATCCAACAACAAATATAGCTCTTAAAATCACCCCACTAAATAAAGATGTTATACCTATTTCCTTAAGCATAAGATTAACATAGTGAGCTGCACAAAGAGTCCAAAACATATGCTTCCTTTTCAAAGTCAAGAAATGCCCAGCCGCAGCATAGTTGGCACCATTATCAGTGATAATTTGTACCACATTTTGCTCCCCAACAAAATCGACAATCTCATCCATCAAGCCAAATACGTATGTACCATCATGTGACTTGTCTGATGCATCAATAGACTTAAAAAAAAAAGTACCTATTGGGCAGTTAACCAAAAATTAATGAATGGCCTCGATTTCCCATCGAACCAACCATCACACATAATAGTGGCCCCATATTTCTCCCACCCTTTTCTCTGAGAAAACAAATTTTTATTCATATCAAATACAACATCCTTCAACAAGAGCTCCCTAACCTCATGTAGTGAAAGAGGAATAAGTCCTGGGCCATATTGCCCAATTGCCTGGACCATACATGCAAAACTATCCAAAATTGTAGTATTACAAGGGATGTCGGCCATGTAAATCCACTTTGCAATCCACTTACATACCGACTTCCTTTGTTCTTTCTTATATTTATTGTCAATTGTGGTTTGTTTTGTTTTTTTCTCTCTCTTGAACCACAATTTCGGGGCTAGGGGTGAAAAAAGAATCCATTGGCCCCTTAGAGAGAGGTGTTCTTCTCTCAGCATTACCACCAATATTTACAACCCTCTCTCTTGAGGTTGGAGTATGAGTACCCCTTTGCCTCATAGCAACTTCAGACGTATCATCATCATCATCATCATCATCATCATCATCATCAAATAATTGCATATCATCAAGTAATTCCTTTCTTTTCTTTTCTTTTTTCTCTTTATCTTTTTTCAATCTATCCAAATATTCTCTAATCTCCTTTTTTATATCATCTGTAGCTTGTGGGCATGCTCTTACATTCCCAAAAATTCCAGCTAAATGGTCTTTTTGTCGAAAAATACCACCCATATAAGTATTTCCACAGAGCAAGCATATCACATAATTTCTATCCTTCGGATTTTTTAGTTTAGCATATTTCTAAGCCGGATCCTTGTTACTAGAAGATTGGGAAGAAGACATTGCCCCAAAAATAAGTATAACAATATTATTGTACAAGAAGGAATAAAAAGTTACCGACTGTGTGAAGTAGTGCTCGATTTCTTCACGGCCTCTGAAAGCCCGAATTTTTTATCACAAATTCACCTTAACATCCCCAAATCAACAATCAAAGGCATCGAATGAACATCCAAGTATCAAACAACCGCCAAATCTAAGATTTGGATGAAAAAAAAAGTTTCGCCAAACTTTTTTTTTCCTTCGATTTGATGCAAAAAAAGCCACACACACACACACACACACAAACAGATTTGGCTTAGCAAAGTGGTTAGTTATTTCTGGGTACCAATGCGATATCCTAAGTCCTAGTTTCATTTATCTTTTATCTTATATCAAATATCCCAGGTTTCAATAATTTCTATTCACATTTTTGCCCCCATTATTACAAATCCCATGCTTTCAAAGCATTGTTTTTATATTTATATACATTTGGAATACTTTAAAAAAAAAACAAACGTAGACTGTCCAACATTTTAAGAACAGATCTGAAGCAGACACTTGTTACAGTGTGGGTAGCCATGTTTTTCTTATTATTCTTTCCTACATAATTTGGAATAGAAGTTGTCATGGAAATGTTGGAATTCTACTAAGAGCGTACAGAAACAATTTTAAGCACCCTCTCCAAAACCCGATGTTAAATTACCAAATCAATAGAAGGATTCAAAAACAAATCTAAAGACCACCTCAAATTCCGAAATGATAAAGCAACAAAAAAAATCGAAGTGCTATATTTAAAAAAAAAAAAATGTAGAGCAAACAATAGAGCAAATAAGATTGTAAACAATGTCCAAGTCCAGCTTCACTACAGTTAATTGCTTACACAAAACAATAGAGCAAACAAGATTGTAAACAATGTATATTTTCTTATCAGTAAGTTATAACACCATCCTTGAGGCCAAAGAAAAAACTAGAATCATAAAACACAAAAAGCATTATTAAGCAAGCTCAGGTTGGAAAAGAGAACTTAATAGCCTTAAGTTTTGCCAAAGCCGCCAAATCTCCAAGTATACATTGATACAAATTGATGAATATTTGTTACCAACATATATGCTTGTTGACAACAGCTAGATATAATGATTGACCAACTCATTTGGTTCTATCAAAATATGTATATGAGGATATTGATAAATAACAGAAAAAATAATAATTGAATTGGTTTTTGTCATTCATTTTTTATCAAATGATTAATAAGGCCATTGCAAGCGTTTCAAAAGCTCCCCAACCACAACCTAACCTTTCCTCCCACCCAACCTGCGGTATTCCCTAACCTTACCATCCACAACCTAGCCTTTTGGTTCGCTACCCTTACAGCGTCATTGTCCGTTCCTCCTCCACCACCAAAAAAAAAAAAGCATCTTTCTATTCCTACAAACAGTCTGTCCATGCATTTTAGACCTCACCAAATGAATGTCAAATCATGGTGATCCAAGCAAGCAATACCTCGCTCCATGACCAGGCTTGAAATTTCTCACGCAACCCTGCAATCAACACCACTATCACTACCTACCCTCCTCTTTATCTTGACTACAGCCCCTTCCTCACATTCCCTAGTTCAGAAGACATTTTGTTCCCCACGTAAATTAGAGTTCGAGAGAGAAATATGATTAACATGCTATAAAGCAATATTATGGAATGTGCATTACCAAGGTTTAATTAACTTGAAATCAATCTGGTCATGTATGTCACAATCAGTATTGAGATTGCCCATTAGAAATATTAAGTCACATCATAGAACAGAAAAAGTGACATAACTAACCTGAAATGGTTTGATAGTAGCTTGAAGAATAGTGGTTTAGGGTCTTCCACTACACAGTTGCACCTCTCCCGAAAATATTGCTGGTTTGAATATCAAACGTCAATTCAGGTACAAGTTCAGTAAAATTGAGCTCCAAATAGAAATGAATTTCACAAATAATGCAAGAGATGACTAAATTTGAATAGAAAGTACAATCCCTACAAAAGGGCATCTTGGACAAAAATGAGACACAATATCTTCTCCAGTTCAATAATTACCTCTAGAATGAGAATTTAGGCACTCGTGCAACTTTTAGAGTCCAGCTAGATGGCAATCCCACAAAAAATTTCACCAACTTTGTCAATGTGATTACTACAATAAAAAGTTCGTAAGTCTTAACAGTTACTCATAAGTATTAGAAAATCAATCCTTGTAGCTTTCAATTTAAAAGTCATACACATCACTCTTCAAAAGAGATAAGAAAAACCATTTTCAACACCCAAAATGTCAAGGTTTTAGTTGAAATAAAGAAAATATGCCAGAACTTTCACAATCAAATATATCTAAAGAATGGGCATGTGTTTAAACCAAGACATAAGTACATTATTGCCTAAACCAGTTGCTAAACTTGAGGCTCTCAAGGGTTTTACATTCATTTCCTTAGAAACCATGGAAAAAAATAAAATTCCCATCCTTTATGATCCACATTTTCCTATCTACCTAGTCACAAACAAAAGAAAGAATAACTGATCATCAACCAGGAAAAATGAAAAGGCAAGTACTATGTACTAAGCCTCTTTAATTTGTGCATTCGTCTGTTGCAAGGCCTTTTGCAGTTTGACGAGTGTTACTATTAGAGGAGTTTTGATAAAAAATAAATAGATAATATATTTTTCTTAGATACTAATTAACTTGGAAATGCATGTGTATTTTGATTCAAATTAAATCGCCCAAAGATGACCAATGTAAACTAAAATTTCTAACTTACCGCACTCGACTTTAGTTCCTAACCAACAAATGTATTGCACCCATCACTTCTCCCTTTCCCTAAAATCTCTCCATTTTACATCCCAAGGGCTCGTCCTTTCAATTTGTCTCTTTCCTCCCTCTCCCTCTCTCTCTCCCCTTTTCTCAACAATTGCCCTTACCAAGATCCTCTCTCTCTCTCTACACACTCACGCACACACACACACACAAACCCAACAAAACAGTGGTAAGAGTGGGGTAACTGCAGATGAGCCATCAGTTTTATAAAGTTCGAT
>NW_006497421.1:2655698-2670665 GCF_000471905.2 Amborella trichopoda
CTTCCTCTTTTGCAATCAAGAAAATGGTGAAGGGTACTTCAAGCAAAGATGACGAGCTCAACAATGAGAGCCACCTGAAAAGGAGTGTACTCATCTGGATCTCTGTTGCATTCGATTTTGGTTTTTCTGACAGGTGAAATGTTCAAGCATACGGTCATGTAACTTCTGTGATTTATGAGTGGCTGATGAGCAACCTCTGATTATTCTTTTAATCATCTTCAGGTTATATTGGTGAAGATAGAAATTCTCCTCTGGTAAGTTCAATTCCTTAGTGGGATGTTTATTTCATACTCGTATTATAATTGAAAGATAGTGGGTGATTTAGTGCGTGCTTTTGATCTGGTTGCATTTTCTGGATGGAATAGCACTTTAATTTGATGTGCATGCGTGGTGTTTCAGAATGCTAGATTCCCTGGAATGGATCCATCGGTCTCTGATCGAGTTAAGAACCAGACATGGGTATTGTCCTTTTTGTATTGTATTTGATGAATTGCTGGTTTTTAGGTAGATTGGGCATAGGCTCAAAAGATTTGAAATGTTTAGGTTTTAGGTTATTCACTAAATTGCTTTTGTGCCATTTCTTCTTTTTAGGCTGTGAAGTCCGATCACATAATTGATGTCATTCAGAAATTAAGTTCACTGTTCACTAAGGTACAACTTCATGTTGAAATCCATTGGCTTTTGAAAATCATATTCTTGTGCGTAGATGTAGGAGGGATGGAAAGAAAAATTAATCTCCTGTTGCTACTTTGCTAGTATAACTGCCTTAGTTTTTCATCTCTACAATGTCAAATGATGCTGCAATTATGGTAAAAATCAGGGCATGGTATCTGCCATTATGACAATTCTATGCTTTATAGCTTATTTCACAAAATTTCTGCATATTATAATGGGAAGGTTATTTGGAGAAGTTGTTTAGCTATTTTTTCGTTCTTTTTTGCTAATTGAGCGCTTGTTTAGGGGGTTCCATGCACCATTATTTGAGATAGCAGCCATCAAAACACTTCAACACCTAATCCATCTTCGCCACTTTGATCCTTCATGGTCTTGGCATGCAAAATCCACTTGATGGCTGCACTCTCTGGGTCTAACTTGCAAAAGTTTTCTGGTCAACTATATGTATGCCTTGAAAATAGATACTAGCGAGAAGTCAAATTTCAAGAATCTCCCTTGTGCTGACAGCACTTTGTCTAGGTGAAATAATGGACCTCATCAGTTCCCTTGGTAAAAGTTCTACCCATGAACTTTCCATAGCTCCAGAGTTGGTGCCCTCGCAATGGCACTGATTCCCCTTTTCTTGATGGAACATATGGCAAGGGATTGACTTCTACACTTTGACTGTAACATATGGCAAGGGATTGATGGAACATATGGCAAGGGAATACTTACATTTGGTGAGCCACTTAAGCATTAGATGACTTGTATATTTTGAGGGAGATTAATTCATCTTATATTGGCTGCTAAATTCTATGGGAATATTGATCCCTGTATAAGATAGTAGATAATTGTGAAGAAAAGTGATATTTTCTTGGATATGGCAAGGGATTGACTTCTACACTTTGACTGTAACATATGGCAAGGGATTGATGGAACATACGGCAAGGGAATACTTACATTTGGTGAGCCACTTAAGCATTAGATGACTTGTATATTTTGAGGGAGATTAATTCATCTTATATTGGCTGCTAAATTCTATGAGAATATTGATCCCTGTATTGTTCTTTAGTGTGTTTTTGTTGGAATTTGAATTGTTATTGCTAACTTATGCTCAAAGGTTTCCTTTAGGGAGTTTTGCAAGGTCACTAAAGTCTGGGGAAGGGACTCTGTCACCCACTTTGAGTTTTCCCATGTAACGAGAATTCTTTTAGATCCATATATGATGTTGACTGTGACTTGCTAAAAGTCCAGTTTCTCTCTATCAATGCAGAATTGGATTCATATACTCTGTGAGCTTTCTTCTCATGTTCTAGTTCTGGATCTGCAATTTCCTATGTACTTGAATCTTTTTTTGGATTGATCATAGTTTCATCATCAGTAGTGCACGACGAATATGTGATCAGTAAATGCCTGGAACAATTAAATTCTCACAATTCTTCATGAGTAGTGAATCTGAACTGTTTTTGAGTTACATACATGGAAACAGTCCTTATGTTGCTTGAGTTTTACTTATTAGTTATTTTTGGTTAAAGAGAAAATTTTGATTTTGATTTTGATGTTGTCATTGATTCATTCTATAGGTGACTGGGTATCCATTGAATCCACAAATTATGGGAGTTGACCTCAAGTATGTAAAGCAGTTTATAAGGTTGGTTGCTGGTCTTTCCTTTTATATTGATTATGGTTTTCATTTAAATTCCCTCCCCTGAGGTCATAGTTACATTATAAAAATATCAACTAGTATGTGATTTTTTGTTTTCTCCCTTTTGCTTGGATCATGCCTCTAGCAGATTGATAGTTCATATTAAAAAAATTCACAGTTGAATTTGTCATTCTTGTCCATTTTGGATACCATTATCTAACAGTTGTAGGTCAGTGTCCCGGGTTGGATACATTTTTTATAGGTTTTGTTTGCTGCTTAATGCGTTTACGGTAGTGTCTGGGCTTCTGATATGAGATTGTTCACAATTATCCCTTTTGTAATTATCATTGAGAGGAAGTTCGGAAGTTGAGTCTTGTTTCTTATGTTCTTTAGTGTGTTTTGGTTGGGATTTGAATTGTTATGGCTAACTTATGCTCCAAGGTTTCCTTTAAGGAGTTTTGCAAGGTCACTAAAGTCTGGGGAAGGGACTTTGTCACCCACTTTGAGTATTCCCATTTAACGAGAATTCTTTTAGATCCATATATGATGTTGACTGTGAATTGCTAAAAGTCCAGTTCCTCTCTATCAATGCAGAATTAGATTCATATACTCTGTGAGCTTTCTTCTGATGTTCTTGTTTTAGATCTGCAACTTCCTATATACTTGAATCTTTTTTTGGATGGATCATGTTTCATTATCAGTAGTGCACGACGAATATGTGATCAGTAAATGTCTGGATCAATTAAATTTTCACAATTCTTCATGAGTAGTTAATCTGAACTGTTTCTGAGTTACATACATGGAAACAGTCTTTTTGTTGCATGAGTTTTACTTATTAGTTATTTTTGGTTAAAGAGAAAATTTTGATTTCGATTTTGATGTTGTCATTGATTCATTCTATAGGTGACTGGGTATCCATTGAATCCAATAATTATGGGAGTTGACCTCAAGTATGTAAAGTAGTTTATAAGTTTGGTTGCTGGTCTTTCCTTTTATATTAATTATGGTTTTCATTTAAATTCCCTCTCTTGAGGTCATTGTTACTTTTTAAAAACATCAACTGGTATGTGATTTTTTGTTTCCTCCTTTTTGCTTGGATCATGCCTCTAACAGATTGATAGTTCATATTAAAAAAATTCACAGTTGAATTTGTCATTCTTGTCCATGTTGGATACCATTATCTAACAGTTGTAGGTCAGTGTCCCAGGTTGGATACATTTTTTATTGGTTTTGTTTGCTGCTTAATGCGTTTACGGTAGTGTCTGGGCTTCTGCCATTTATATGAGATTGTTCACAATAATTATCATTGAGAGGAAGTTTGGGAGTTGAGTCTTGTTTCTTATGTTCTTTAGTGTGTTTTGGTTGGGATTTGAATTGTTATTGCTAACTTATGCTCAAAGGTTTCCTTTAGGGAGTTTTGCAAGGTCACTAAAGTCTGGGGAAGGGACTCTGTCACGCACTTTGAGTTTTCCCATTTAACGAGAATTGTTTTAGATCCATATATGATGTTGACTGTGAATTGCTAAAAGTCCAGTTCCTCTCTATCAATGCAGAATTGGATTCATATACTCTGTGAGCTTTCTTCTGATGTTCTTGTTCTGGATCTGCAACTTCCTATATACTTGAATCTTTTTTTGGATGGATCATGGTTTCATCATCAGTAGTGCATGACGAATATGTGATCAGTAAATGTCTGGATCAATTAAATTCTCACAATTCTTCATGAGTAGTGAATCTGAATTGTTGCTGAGTTACATACATGGAAACAGTCCTTTTGTTGCTTGAGTTTTACTTATTAGTTATTTTTGGTTAAAGAGAAAATTTTGATTTTGATTTTGATGATGTCATTGATTCATTCTATAGGTGACTGGGTATCCATTGAATCCACAAATTATGGGAGTTGACCTCAAGTATGTAAAGCAGTTTATAAGTTTGGTTGCTGGTCTTTCCTTTTATATTGATTATGGTTTTCATTTAAATTCCCTCCCTTGAGGTCATAGTTACTTTTAAAAAATATCAACTAGTATGTGAGTTTTTGTTTTCTCCCTTTTGCTTGGATCAGACCTCTAACAGATTGATAGTTCATATTAAAAAAATTCACAGTTGAATTTGTCATTCTTGTCCATGTTGGATACCATTATCTAACAGTTGTAAGTCAGTGTCTCAGGTTGGATACATTTTTTATTGGTTTTGTTTACTGCTTAATGCGTTTACGGTAGTGTTTGGGCTTCTGCCATTGATATGAGATTATTCACAATTATCCCTTTTGTAATTATCATTGAGAGGAAGTTCGGGAGTTGAGTCTCGTTTCTTATGTTCTTTAGTGTGTGTTGGTTGGGATTTGAAATGTTATTGCTAAGTTATACTCAAAGGTTTCCTTTAGGGAGTTTTGCAAGATCCCTAAAGTCTGGGGAAGGGACTCTGTCACCCACTTTGAGTATTCCCATTTAACGAGAGATGTTTTAGATCCATATATGATGTTGACTGTGAATTGCTAAAAGTCCAGTTCCTCTCTATCAATGCTGAATTGGATTCATATACTCTGTGAGCTTTCTTCTGATGTTCTTGTTCTGGATCTGCGACTTCCTATATACTTGAATCTTTTTTTGGATGGATCATTGTTTCATCATCAGTAGTGCACGACGAATATGTGATCAGTAAATGTTTGGATCAATTAAATTCTCACAATTCCTCATGAGTAGTGAATCTGAACTGTTTCTAAGTTACATCCATGGAAACTGTCCTTTTGGTTCTTGAGTTTTACTTATTAGTTATTTTTGGTTAAAAAGAAAATTTTGATTTTGATTTTGATGTTGTCATTGATTCATTCTATAGGTGACTGGGTATCCATTGAATCCACGAATGTATCCATTGAATTCACAAATTATGGGAGTTGACCTCAAGTATGTAAAGCAGTTTATAAGTTTGGTTGCTGGTCTTTCCTTTTATATTGATTATGGTTTTCATTTGAATTGTTATTGGTAACTTATGCTCAAAGGTTTCCTTTAGGGAGTTTTGCAAGGTCACTAAAGTCTGGGGAAGGGGCTTTGTCCCCCACTTTGAGTATTCCCATTTAATGAGAATATTTTTAGATCCGTATACGATGTTGACTGTGAATTGCTAAAAGTCCAGTTCCTCTCTATCAATGCAGAATTGGATTCATATACTCTCTGAGCTTTCTTTTGATGTTGTTGTTCTGAATCTGCAACTTCCTATGTACTTGAATATTTTTTTGGATGGATCATGGTTTCATCATCAGTAGTGCACGACGAATATGTGATCAGTAAATGTCTGGATCAATTAAATTTTCACAATTCTTCATGAGTAGTGAATCTGAACTGTTTCTAAGTTACATACATGGGAACATTCCTTTTGTTGCTTGAGTTTTACGTATTAGTTATTTTTGGTTAAAGAGAAAATTTTGATTTTGATTTTGATGTTGTCGTTGATTCATTCTATAGGTGACTGGGTATCTATTGAATCCACAAATTATGAAAGTTGACCTCAAGTATGTAAAGCAGTTTATAAGTTTGGTTGCTGGTCTTTCTTTATATATTTAGTATGGTTTTCATTTAAATTTTCTCCCCTGAGGTCATAGTTACTTTTAAAAATATCAACTAGTATGTGATATTTTGTTTTCTCCCTTTTGCTTGGATCATGCCTCTAACATATTGATAGTTTATATTAAAAAAATTCATAGTTGAATTTTTCATTCTTGTCCGTGTTGGATCACATTATCTAACAGCTGTAGGTCAGTGTCCCAGGTTGGATACATTTTTTATTGGTTTTGTTTGCTGCTTAATGCGTTTACGGTAGTGTCTGGGCTTCTGCCATTGATATGAGATTGTTCACAATTATCCCTTTTCTAATTATCATTGAGAGGAAGTTCGAGAGTTGAGTCTTGTTTCTTATGTTCTTTAGTGTGTTTTGGTTGGGATTTGAATTGTTATTGCTAACTTATGCTCAAAGGTTTCCTTTAGAGAGTTTTGCAAGGTCACTAAAGTCTGGGGAAGGGACTCTGTCACCCCCTTTGAGTTTTCCCATTTAACGAGAATTGTTTTAGATCTATATATGATGTTGACTGTGACTTGCTAAAAGTCCAGTTCTTCTCTATCAATGCAAAATTGGATTCATATACTCTGTGAGCTTTCTTCTGATGTTCTTGTTTTGGATCTGCAACTTCCTATATTCTTGAATCTTTTTTTGGATGGATCATGGTTTCATCATTAGTAGTGCACGACGAATATGTGATTAGTAAATGTCTGGAACAATTAAATTCTCACAATTCTTCATGAGTAGTGAATCTGAACTGTTTCTGAGTTACATACATGGAAACGATCCTTTTGTTGCTTGAGTTTTACTTATTAGTTATTTTTGGTTAAAGAGAAATTTTGATTTTGATTTTGATGATGTCATTGATTCATTTTATAGGTGACTGAGTATCCATTGAATCCACAAATTATGGGAGTTGACCTCAAGTATGTAAAGCAGTTTATAAGTTTGGTTGCTGGTCTTTCCTTTTATGTTGATTCTGGTTTTCATTTAAATTCCCTCCCTTGAGGTCATAGTTACTTTTTAAAAATATCAACTAGTATGTGATTTTTTGTTTTCTCCCTTTTGCTTGGATCATGCCTCTAACAGAATGATAGTTCATATTAAAAAAATTCATAGTTGAATTTGTCATTCTTGTCCATGTTGGATACCATTATCTAACAGTTGTAGGTCAGTATCCCAGGTTGGATACATTTTTTGGTGGTTTTGTTTGCTGCTTAATGTGTTTACGGTAGTGTCTGGGCTTCTGCTATTGATATGAGATTGTTCACAATTATCCCTTTTGTAATTATCATTGGGAGGAAGTTCGGGAGTTGAGTTTTGTTTCTTATATTCTTTAGTGTATTTTGGTTGGGATTTGAATTGTTAATGCTAACTTATGCTCAAAGGTTTCCTTTAGGGAGTTTTGCAAGGTCACTAAAGTCTGCGGAAGGGACTCTGTCACCCACTTTGAGTTTTCTCATTTAACGAGAATTATTTTAGATCCATGTATGATGTTGACTGTGAATTGCTAAAAGTCCAGTTCCTCTCTATCATTGTAGAATTGGATTCATATACTCTGTGAGCTTTCTTCTGATGTTTTTTTTCTGGATCTGCAACTTCCTATATACTTGAATCTTTTTTTGGATGGATCATGGTTTCATCATCAGTAGTGCACGACGAATATGTGATCAATAAATGTCTGGATCAATTAAATTCTCACAATTCTTCATGAGTAGTGAATCTGAACTGTTTCTAAGTTACATACATGGAAACATTCCTTTTGTTGCTTGAGTTTTACTTATTAGTTATTTTTGGTTAAAGAGAAAATTTTGATTTTGATTTTGATGTGTTCTTTGATTCATTCTATAGGCGACTGGGTATCCATTGAATCCTCAAATTATGGGAGTTGACCTCAAGTATGTAAAGCAGTTTATAAGTTTGGTTGCTGGTCTTTCCTTTTATATTGATTATGGTTTTTATTTAAATTCCCTCCCCTGAGGTCATAGTTACTTTTGAAAATATCAACTAGTATGTGAAATTATATTTTCTCCCTTTTGCTTGGATCATGCCTACAGATTGATAGTTTATATTAAAAAAATTCACAGTTGAATTTTTCATTTTTGTCCATGTTGGATACCATTATCTAACAGTTGTAGGTCAGTGTCCCAGGTTGGATACATTTTTTATTGGTTTTGTTTGATGCATGCCTCTAACAGATTGATAGTTTATATTAAAAAAATTCACAGTTGAATTTTTCATTCTTGTCCATGTTGGATACCATTGTCTAACAGTTGTAGGTCAGTGTCCCAGGTTGGATACATTTTTTATTGGTTTTGTTTGCTGCTTAATGCGTTTACGGTAGTGTCTAGGCTTCTGCCATTGATATGAGATTGTTCACAATTATCCCTTTTGTAACTATTATTGAGAGGAAGTTTGGGAGTTGAGTCTTGTTTCTTAAGTTCTTTAGTGTGTTTTTGTTGGAATTTGAATTGTTATTGCTAACTTATGCTCAAAGGTTTCCTTTAGGGAGTTTTGCAAGGTCACTAAAGTCTGGGGAAGGGACTCTGTCACCCACTTTGAGTTTTCCCATGTAACGAGAATTCTTTTAGATCCATATATGATGTTGACTGTGACTTGCTAAAAGTCCAGTTTCTCTCTATCAATGCAGAATTGGATTCATATACTCTGTGAGCTTTCTTCTCATGTTCTTGTTCTGGATCTACAATTTCCTATGTACTTGAATCTTTTTTTGGATTGATCATAGTTTCATCATCAGTAGTGCACGACGAATATGTGATCAGTAAATGCCTGGAACAATTAAATTCTCACAATTCTTCATGAGTAGTGAATCTGAACTGTTTTTGAGTTACATACATGGAAACAGTCTTTATGTTGCTTGAGTTTTACTTATTAGTTATTTTTGGTTAAAGGGAAAATTTTGATTTTGATTTTGATGTTGTCATTGATTCATTCTATAGGTGACTGGGTATCCATTGAATCCACAAATTATGGGAGTTGACCTCAAGTATGTAAAGTAGTTTATAAGTTTGGTTGCTTGTCTTTCCTTTTATATTGATTATGGTTTTCATTTAAATTCCCTCCCTTGAGGTCATTGTTACTTTTTAAAAATATCAACTAGTATGTGATTTTTTGTTTTCTCCTTTTTGCTTGGATCATGCCAACAGATTGATAGTTCATATTAAAAAAATTCACAGTTGAATTTGTCATTCTTGTCCATGTTGGATACCATTATCTAACAGTTGAGGTCAGTGTCCTAGGTTGGATACATTTTTTATTTGTTTTGTTTGATGCTTAATGCGTTTACGGTAGTGCCTGGGCTTCTGCCATTGATATGTGATTGTTCACAATTATCCCTTTTCTAATTATCATTGAGAGGAAGTTCGGGAGTTGAGTCTTGTTTCTTATATTCTTTAGTGTGTTTTCGTTGGGATTTGAAATTTTATTGCTAACTTATGCTCAAAGGTTTCCTTTAGGGAGTTTTGCAAGGTCACTAAAGTCTGGGGAAGGGACTCTGTCACCCACTTTGAGTTTTCTCATTTAACGAGAATTGTTTTAGATCCATATATGATGTTGACTGTGAATTGCTAAAAGTCCAGTTCCTCTTTATTAATGCAGAATTGGATTCATATACTCTGTGAGCTTTCTTCTGATGTTCTTGTTTTGGATCAGCCACTTCCTATATACTTGTATCTTTTTTTGGATGGATCATGGTTTCATCATCAGTAGTGCATGACGAATATGTGATCAGTAAATGTCTGGATCAATTAAATTCTCACAATTCTTCATGAGTAGTGAATCTGAACTGTTTCTGAGTTACATACATGGAAACAGTCCGTTTGTTGCTTGAGTTTTACTTATTAGTTATTTTCGGTTAAAGAGAAAATTTTGATTTTGATTTTGATGATGTCATTGATTCATTCTATAGGTGACTGGGTATCCATTGAATCCACAAATTATGGGAGTTGACCTCAAGTATGTAAAGCAGTTTATAAGTTTGGTTGCTGGTCTCTCCTTTTATATTGATTATGGTTTTCTATTAAATTCCCTCCCCTGAGGTCATAGTTACTTTTTAAAAATATCAACTAGTATGTGATTGTTTGTTTTCTCCCTTTTGCTTGGATCATGCCTCTAACAGATTGATAGTTCATATTCAAAAAATTCCTAGTTGAATTTTTCATTCTTGTCCATGTTGGATACCATTATCTTACAGTTGTAGGTCAGTGTCTCAGTTTTGATACATTTTTTATTGGTTTTGTTTGCTGCTTAATGCGTTTACGGTAGTGTCTGGGGTTCTGCCATTGATATGAGATTGTTCACAATTATCCCTTTTGTAATTATCATTGAGAGGAAGTTCAGGAGTTGAGTCTTGTTTCTTATATTCTTTAGTGTGTTTTGGTTGGGATTTGAATTTGTATTGCTAACTTATGCTCAAAGGTTTCCTTTAGGGAGTTTTGCAAGGTCCCTAAAGTCTGGGGAAGGGACTTTGAGTTTTCCCAATTAATGAGAATTGTTTTAGATCCATATATGATGTTGTCTGTGAATTGCTAAAAGTCCAGTTCCTCTCTATCATTGCAGAATTGGATTCATATACTCTGTGAGGATGTTCTTATTCTGGATCTGCAACTTCCTATATACTTGAATCTTTTTTTGGATGTATCATGGTTTCATCATCAGTAGTGCACGATGAATATGTGATCAGTAAATGTCTGGATCAATTAAATTCTCACAATTCTTCATGAGTAGTGAATCTGAACTGTTAAGTTTTATATATATTTAGTTGGAGTGTAACTTAGTCTCCTTTTAAGATGGGTTGCCCATGTTCATAATGCACAACTGTGGACCTCGCCAAAAAAAAAAGACACAGAACAGTTAGAATATCTGTTTTCATGTTATTCCATTAAAATGTTTGTATGTTTTGACAGTTCCTTATGTTATAACCTTTGATATTATCTATTGTTTGATATGTCATTATACTTAATCGTAATCGTGAGTTAAATAGTCATTGAAAAAGAAATAATGATGAACTCGTGTGTCTGTTTGGTTGTTCATGTCCCCTCAATGATTTATGATGTGTCACCTTTTGTAACTTTATGTGCATGATGAAAAATTTAATCAGCCTATTTTCTTCTGCAATAACATATCAGGTCTTGTTGAGCCTGTAAGTCGAGCCTGACAACAGAAGAATAAAATAGTTAGACATGTGAATATATTCTTCTGTTGTCATTCTATGTAATTCTATGTGAATATATTCACATGGAATATATTGTGAATACATTCTTCTATGTGAATATATTGTGAATATATGTCATTCTTTGTGAATATATGTCATTATATGTGAATATATGTCATTGTATGTGAATATATTCTTCTGTTGTCATTGTATGTGAATATATTCTTCTGTTGTCAGGCTCGACTTATTTTATTCTTCTGTTGAGCCTGTAAGTCGAGCCTGACAACAGAAGAATGAAATAGAATGACAATAGAAGAATAAAATCTGGAAAGAATGAGTTGGATAGAGAGCCTTGCGTTGATCTTCAGGTACTACCTGAAATAGTTAGACACTTGGACACAATTTGACACATGCTAAATGAAAACATATGGGGATTGGAAAGTCTTCAGGTGTCGAATGACAACAGAAGAATGACCGATGTAAGTTGAGCCGAGCCGATACAAGCCGAGCCAAGCCTATATAAGTCGAGTCGAGGTATTGAGAAAAAATAAAATAGTGAAAATACGGAAAAAAAAAACAAAAAAACTATTACAAATTTCACCGAAATTTGTAGAATTTCATTGAAATTTTAACGAAATTCAGTGAAATTTTAATATAGCAAAATTGTGGAATTTTATAACATAGGCAAATTTTAGACATCATTTTTTATTCCCAAATTAAACTATCTTTTTTCGTTTCAGCTACAAATTGTTGTCTAAAAATTACAAACCGACAATCTTCAAATTTTTAGAAGTTAATTAGGGTTTCTATATCCCAATTCTTTACTTTACAATGTGAACTGATACGAGTCATCTCTCTTCCCTTCATTTCACTCTCTCAAATAGACTGTTCCTCTTTCTTCATAGCCAAGGTGACTACAACTCAGTGTTCCAGAATGGTTAATTGGACATGGCCCAAAATCGGTTTGACCCCAGACCGGTAAATTGGCTGATTGGTTTTTTTTTTTATTTGATTTTTTATTTAATAGGAATTTGTTTATTATTTTTTACAAATTGTTTTTTCTTTATTTGATTTTTTAAAATTTTTCTGTTTTTCCTTGGGTTTTTTTGGTCGGTCTCGGTTTTGGCTGGAGTTCTCTAGCTCGGCTTGGCTTATTTTGGTTAGGCTCAACTTATATCGGCTCAGCTCAGCTCAAGAGAATTTATTATGAACCGATCGGATGGGAGCTGAGCTGAGCCGAGTTGATTATCGCCAAAAAAAGCCAAGTCAAACCAAAATAAGCCGAGTCAAACCAAAGTAAGCCGAGCTAAGCTCACAATCGGCTAGCTCCAAAGCCCAAAAATGAAAAAACCACTTAAAAATTGATAGAAAAACAAAAACGTGACTAAGTTGCGAATGGTTTACATTATGGAAGAGGTATATGCGATAAAAATATAAATATTAAAATAGAAATAGATATTTTTTAGAAGTAGATATTTTTTATTTGAAATAATCTAATTCATACATATTTATATATATGTAGCCATAGTCTTATATATATACTGTAAGGGGTTCTCACTCCCAAATTTTACTCTAGATAAATCCCAAAACTACTCCTTACTCAAGTTCTCTGTGAGGGCCAATTCATATTTAACAATCTACTGATCTACTCTCTTTTCTCTCTCTGCGTATCTTGATCAGAAACCAATCCATCTCTCTCAATGCATTTCTTGATCACAGAGCCAGCCGGCATGAATCTTTTCAAATATCTTCCTCTTGTTTAGACCATAAGGCTTCATTAGTCATTAATCAGAAATCCATTAATCTTTTTCTTCTACGTTTACAATCAAGAAAATGGCCAAGGGTACTTCAAGCGAAGATGACGAGCTCAACAACGAGAGCCATCTAAAAAGGAGAAACTATTTTGGTGGCCTTTACAGGAGAAGAGTTCACCAAGAGCAAGATGGTCCCAATTCTCACTCGAACACAAGCAGGGAAGCAATCTTTTCAACTTTCTTAGAAACTTGAAAACTTGAAAACTTAAACATAATCCTTAGTTGTCATTAGTTTCTGCTTGATCTTAGTTTGATAATTGTGTTTGCTTCTCTCTCTACGCTCCCCAATTTTTTAATATGTATGAAGTGTGGTGTTGATTTTTTTCTTGTGATGATGTTGAAGGGTAATTCGTCCAATATATTTGAAATATAAATTAAAAACTATCGAGAATTTAATTCTTGTATTTTAGCATGTTCTTGTATCCTTCTAAATCAAAACGGAATGGCCTTTGCTTCTTTTACAGGGAATGGCTTCATCCCCTCAAAACCCTTAGTCCACAACAGGATCACAAGCTCATGTTTGGTCTCGTTTTCTCCTTCAAGTCCTTCACTACCAAGATGGATCCATCACGTAAGACCGAAAACCTAACCTCTCTTCTCCTACTTTCTCTCTCCACATTTCTTACATCAAATTTAAATTCTAACATCCTTCTCATTTAAGCTTTTGCATGGATGGCTATGTATGGAAGATGGTTTGCTGGCCCAATCTGCCATATTTATTTCCTCTTATTGTAATATGGCTTCTTTTTTTAGCTGTTATGGATGCCTCTATTTGGGTATAGACACAGACATGGCATGAGTTTTTTGTGAAGTGGCATAAATTTTCAAAGTAAGGGATAGGGGTATCTCTCAAATTTTAGTTTTGATGTGCCACTGTTCAGTTTGCTTCTATAGCAATGAACTTTGTAAAAGTTTTGTTTTGCAATTTCTGAAGGGTATTAGATCCTTAATAGATGGTCAAATGTATTTCATGTCAAAAGGTATGGACCATGAGAGGTTATTGGATTGGAACTGGACCATATAAATTCTACAAAGCGGAGTCTTTACTCTATTGGAGAGGCTGAATTTGTATGATTATAGATGGGGCCCTCCTTTGCGGTGGAAGGGGATTCAATGAAGAACACGTATACTACACTCCCTCAGGTGCATAGTTTACTTCTCCCTCGGTCAGATGACCTAGGAGAATTTTGCAATTTAAAATTTTGATAACCACATTAGAATCACTAGATGATTATTTAAAAAAAAAAAATTGAAATTTGAATTTTCTAACACTTAAATCTCATCCTCTAAAAATTAGACGTTTTCTATTCAAGCTTGAGACATTTTTTTTTTCAAGGGCTTTGATGGTGCCATTAGGAAATTTCTTCTATTGATGCTAATCTATGTGTTAAAGAGGTTATATCCCCTAAAACTAGTCTTAGGTGGGGTTTTTTCCAAGGGAGTAAATGGACAGTATACTCTTGAGGGAGTAGAATATCTTTTGGCTTCAATGAATGTTATTAGATTGGCCTCAATCAAGTACCCTGTCCCTAGCATCTCGAACCATTTTTTTGACCGAATCTTCAAGATTTGCAGCTCTATGGAAGTCTTCCTCTGAGGTCTTTCAAGGATCGGATTATGGAAAAACATACATGCAAAATATTGTATTTGAACACATCACCATATTGTGTTAAATTTTTGACAGTCATGCAATATTGTATTTCACTCTATGTCTATCCAGTTTATCAACTAGGTTCCACCAAGGTGTCTCTGCTTTTCTAAGTTTTCCTTTTCAGGGTGAAAAAATTCCATTATGTTTCTGTAGATGCGATGAACCTAGTTGTATGTGTCTTGGTCTCAAAAAGCCCATAAAGTTTATCTTTAATTGTTTATATAGGAGATAACATGGATGGTGAGAGATTGAGATACACTTAACCTTGCTATGTGCACATGTTAATATATGATTGGAGAGAGAGGTATACAAATTTACGCATCTCCTTTTTGTAATTTTGTTCATGTTTAATTGTAACGTTATGTGTATTGGTTTTAATGCCAAATGTTGTGATTGTTTGGGGGCATAGCTATTTATTTCTCAATCATAGTAGATAGTTTGTCTCTTGCAATTTTTTATCATTATTTATTTTTATTTA
>NW_006497417.1:3990-96073 GCF_000471905.2 Amborella trichopoda
CTGAACAGCCTATGTTAATTGGGCTAAAAAAATACTATCTAGGTCCTGTTTTCAAAGTTTTCTTTTTTTGTGATTGTTCATTAGAATGAAAAGAGTGTATATTTCGAAATTTTGATCAAACAAATGGCCATAACATGGTGGTTGAAGGTTGTTGCATCATATTACCATACAACCGTTACATGAAATCATTGCCCATAAATAACAGGGATTGTCTACAAAGAGACCATTTATTTTTATACATGGAGGTCACAATCATTCTTGTATCTTATATTTCAAAATGGGTGGTTGTAAAAGTCTCATTGAATAGACACAAAGTTCCAAAAAAAACAAATCTCGGACTTCGTGACTCACCCCAAGCCATCCAATTTAGAATCTAAGGAAGTAAGAATGATTGTGACCTCCATGTACAAAAGATAAATGGTCTCTTTGTAGACAATCCCTTAATAATAAGGATGTACAACTACAAAAAGTGGCATTCCACCCAGAGGAGCAACATACAAAAACCACCAAGATGGGGGCCTATGTCCAAAGATGCCATACATCCACTGTACGAACCCAAAAAAGAGTAGCGAGGAGCCACGATCTCCAAAAACTGTCAAGAGATTCCCCCTCCGTCGGACTGCATGGCCCCTCCTTAGCGAGGGTGTCAACAATGGAGTTGGACTTGCACCATATATGTGTCCAAGAGGTACATATACGCCTGCAAATGTCAAATTTTTGTAAAAAATGCAAGCTTGTCTCCAAGGGTGAGCAACATATCCTTATGCCCAAGCCATGACACCTGGATCCCCCTCGATGATAAGAAGATTGGTCCAAGCAGGGTTGAAAGTTCTCAAGCCCTCGAGTAGGGTGAGGGATTCTCCGCAGTGATGCTATCAATGTGGCTGATGGATTTGGAGAAGGACATGATGGTGTTGCCAAGGCAGTCCCTGACGATGCCCCGAATGCCAATTGGCCTAGGGTTACCAAGGAAGCATCCATCGAAGTTAAGTTTGACGTGGCCTGGTTCGGGTGGCCTCCATAATGAGGCTCAAGAGACACATGGAGTTCTAAGGCGGCCCAAAGCTTGCCAGTTCTTTAAGTGTTTGTGATTCTTGGCCCAAAAGATCACATAGTTCTTATCCGCTCCTTTTGGACCTCAAAAAGGAGCCTTTTCTCCACAGAAAATTCTACGGTTCTGCTCCTTCCAAGTGACCCACAACATGGCTGACAATGTGGCCATGGCAGATATTGGAGCAGGCTGAAGAGGAGGGGGACCATTTGTGGGCTTACCCAAGACCCCCCGAAGAGTTGTAGGAATTCCCCCCACAATTCCTCGGCCACTATGCAGTGGATGGAGAGGTGGGTGCTGGTCTCCTCTTCACTCAAAACACATCATGCACCAGTTAGATATAGGCAAACCCATCCTTTGGAGTTGGTCCGCAGTCAAAACTCTTTCAAAAATAGCCAAGGAATTGAATATTTGAATTTTTGGGGAATAAATGAGAACCAATGTTGGGTTTTGTGGTCATTTAAAGGACTTATGAGAACATGTACTGAAAAATACATAGTGAAATGCTGGCTCCGGTGGGAGTGAGGCCCATTTTGGATTGTGAGGCATTTCTAATGCCTAGACACGCCCGAGCTTTGATTAGCTATGGCTCAATGTGATATCCAATAACCCATAGTCCTGGGCACGTGTGAACACAACCGATAAGAGTTTTCAAAGTGGGGTTATCCCTTGATGAGGTCAGAGTTGTGCCTAGGACAATTGACCAGGGACATGAACTTGACCCCTGACAAAGGCCTAAATCCTCATCATTACCATCACACAGCATGTACACTAGATAGCCGTCCGTGAAGCGTTCATTTATGGATAAGAATGTGCGACGTGTACATGCACAGAAAAAACGGCTCCTTACAACATTGGACTGTGTTGCAAGAACCCATGAAGCATACTACTGAAATATAACCTGGACTTGTCCTCAGAGAGAGACCTGTAATCCATGGTCTAGAATCGTATCTCCTGCACTTTATTGGCTAACTTTGATAGTCAAATCATGAACCCCTGCGAGAGGTTGTGGGTCGTGGGATCTATTGGGTTAGTTTGAGAAGGTGCAGTAGAGTCCTCAGTATTTTTGTCGTAATCCTAACTCTATAGATAATTAAAATGAAGATTAATTAATTTTCAGATAATTAAAATGAATATTAATTAATTTTCAGATAATTAACATAAATTTTTAGACCTCTCTAGGTATTTTTTATTAAAAAATGATTTAAATAAAGAAAAATCAATTTTCTAAACTTATTTTAATCAGAGAGTAAAATCAATTATTTAAAGACTTTATTTTATTATCTGAAAATATTATTTTAATTATTGGGGGCCTATTGGGGGACCCATTGGGGCTCATTGGGCCCACCAATATTTAGTGCATGGGGCCCACATGGCCCACCCATGGGAGGTGCACCCCACCTCCTCCAAACATTCCTATTTTGTATTATGGCAATTAAGCCATGGGTAGTTTTGAGTTTTTAGGAAAGTATTTTGTGTAGAGATTTTGATTGCTTTCAAAAGGGAAAATGAAAGGAAATAAATAGAATTCATTTATTACTTTCCATTGAATCTTTCATTTTCAGATCTGTATTTTTGTTTTATGGCAAGCAAGTGAGAGTTCTTGACAATCTTATTTGATTTATATTGTATTTGGACACTTTGTAAGTGACTCAGGTGGCAATACAATAAAAAAAAGATAGAAAAGATAGTCACTTGCCCAGTCACATAGTCCACCTTTCAACCAGGCTCTAACAAGTTGGGGAGAGGGTTGGGTGGTTAGGTAGTGAGAGAAGTGAAAGGTAGAAACACGAGATGGAAAACTTACCCGAGGCACTATTTGCACACCCATGCTTCACATAGCATAGAACAAGAATCTAAATGTTGTCGGACTATGATGATAATATAAAAAGAAGATTAAGTTTATCGCAAAGCCCAAAAAGAGAGAGAATCCACTAGGTACTCAGCCGAGTCACGAGTCAGGTCGACGCGCTTAGTCCCAAAGCCACTTGCCAAGACTTAAAAAACCTGGATGTCCTTAGGAATACCCTGTTTTTCATAGGACTCAGCATACTAGACTCATCGAGACTTGGTTAAGTCCTATATAAGACTCAGTGAGTCTTCAAAAGATTTGCCCCAGCCTTTTAAGAATTGATTTTCCCAAAGGAAAAACTTTGGGACCTGCTTCAACCAGGTGGACTTGGGGGAGTCACGAGTGTAATGGGGAGTTTTTAAACAATGTACATTTCAATCGTTTATGAGTAAAAAAGATATCAAGACACCCATGAGGGCCTTGTTTAAATAACAGTCAAAAAGAGGAGCACGAACACTAAACCTTCTTCCCCCAACATCATATCTATCAGTTATAAAAAAATAGAGATATTATCAATTAGCATAGAAAAACAGAGTGATAATCAATTAGCATAGAAAAACAGATTACTTTATTTTAACCTGGAGGAGAATATAACATGTGACAAAAGGCAAGTATGCCACATATCAATCATACAATGAGAAATCATGGTGCACAGAGGCCTCACCATATAATGAATGATGGCAGCGAGGATGGGTGAGTGCATTGGACCAATCTGTGAGGTCCAATCCAATACCATCAAATCATCTCAATGGACAGTGACGAACTAATGAACTATGCTTCATAGTAAACTGGATTGCAGTATCTTTTATAGGTAAGAAAAGAGTAAATATAAAATAAGAACTCCCACCTTCTCTGCATCAAAGTATGCATCAATTCGTGCAGTTGGGTCCTCCAGAGTCATCTTCCAAGCATATTTGGAAAATCCAGGTAACAGAGCGTGGATGTCTTTAGCATGAAGTGGGTGTCTGCCTACTACTCGAACAATACATGTAAATGTGTCAGGGTCCTGCAGAGAACAAGATGAACTCTACTTCAGAAAATGGCTCACACCACAGTACATCATCAATACAAGCAACTAACAGTTCTTCAAATAAGTATTCAACTTCCTATTTTTCTTCTTGGGTTTTTCAATTGGGTTTGTATGATTTGCAAAAGTGAACATACAAAAAAAAGCACAAAATTTTGGCCTTTTCTTAGCCTGGAATTGTACTAATTCACACTGTTTATGATAATAAAAGTCCAATTCCATTCTCAAAAAAATATTGGCCCATCTATAATTCATATATTAATAAATGCTTCACTAGCTCATATTTAACGATATTCCAAAGTTTCTTCTCTTTTTATTGATAATGATACTGTATCATATCCAAACAAGAGGTTCTTTAAAGTTATAGATCAAGCATTAAGACTATGAATGTGTCCTTTTCTAAATTTATGTCCTAGGCTCAAAATACATTTAAATATAGTTCTAGTTGTTGGAAAATTCTCTAAGGTCTATCCTTGAAATTCATATCATGTAAAAGCATGAAGAAACCCAAGTAAAGAAAATCATTATCAATATTTTATCAAATGGAAATATATACAATGAGACCATTTATTTTTTATATAGGAAGTTCACATTCATTAATGACTGTTGGATGCGAAATCAGGTGGTTGAGGATGTATTACTGATTGAGCACAAGTCCAAAATAAAATTTCTTGAATGTTGTGACACTCCAATCTATCGGATTTCACATCCAATGGCTAAACATGATTGTGACCTACTTGTACCAATAATAAGTGGTCTTATAGCATACAATCCCTTATCAAATTCAATATATATATGTGCATGCACATGCACAGAAACAAACAGATACACGTGTGTGTGTAGACACAAATATAGGGGGCAAGAGGAAGAGAGAAACCTCTAGATGCGTAAGGATTTCCCTAAGTGTTGGGAGCTGCTTACGTTCTCCATCTATCCCTGGAATGAACGAGGAGAAGTTTAAGTACTCTAAAGATAATTTGGCCAACCTGAAAACGAGACAGCCACACACACACACACGCACGCATACGCACACGCACACGCACACGCACACGCACACGCACACGCACACACACACACACACACACACAAGGGAAATCTTTCAAAATACACCCAAGAGATTAACTATTTACCATTTCACCCACAAGTTTTGAATTAATTTCAAAGTACCCATCAAAATACACATAATTTTGCCTCACTGAGGGTATTGCCTGTGATACAGCAGAATGTTGGACCAAGAGTCCTGTAGCCGACCCCAACTAGTTGGGAAAAGGCTATGATGATGATAGTAGTAAAAGGGTAAAATATTAAAGGGTTTTGTTAGGCTACACCACTTGGTGGTCTATACCCTGAAAGTCCTCAACATTTTTTGACACTTAAATACCCTTGAATTGTAATACAAATTTTTCAAGTAGGGGCATTTTTGGTCATTTAGAAGGGTTGAATAGATATTTCTATAAAAAAATAGTATCATTCTATTGGTAGTTAAAAAAAAAATTAATGCATCTTGTGGTTGATGTCACACACATGTCGGTAATGTCATTGTCCACTATTGTTAATAAATGATTTTATTTCTATTAGGAATTTCTACTCTACCTTTGACTAATTACTTGTAAAACCCCTAGAAAAAAGTTACTAAACTATAAGATAAGGATATCTAAGTGTCCAAAAATGTTGAGGACTTTAAGGGTATACACCACCAAGTGGCATAGCCTAACAAAACCCAATATTAAATAGTGAAACGTTAGGTGTATTTTGATAAATTTCCATATACATAAAGTATAAATGGTACTTGTCAGTGGAATCCAAAGAAAAACGATACCCCAAGAATGGGCTGCAATACCAAAGTGAACACATACCCCCTAACTTCAAGACCAAAGAACCAAATGGTATTGTGCCCCCTAATTTCAACTATTTCTGCCACGGTAGTCTTCAGTTTTAGTGCCAAAGCAAATAAGTTACTATGCAAGCACTATGGGGAAGTTCCCCATCCAAAGATCAAGCCAAAAACTTCTATCCCCCACCCTAATATTCCATTCAAAACATGCAGGGCCATTCATTAGTTTTGAGAATCTACCCTTGCAATCATACAATGTCAACAACCATCCTGTTTTAGCTATCCCATTTTTGTTTGCAACAACCTTCCTCCAAATGTGTCATGTCGGTGTCCCAAATCTCTGCCACCACTTAGCAAGAAGGTCTTGTTCACTTCTTTCATCTTCCTAAAACTCAAGCCCCTTTTACTCATTGGACCACTCTCTATACTACCCAACCAAGTGAATCCATGCTTCTCAACCAATTCTTGCCAAATGAAGTTTCTCATCAATCATTTTTTTTTTCGAGCAAATGATGCAGGTTGATAATAGACACATCATAGATGGGTAAGATTGAAACGGTGGATCTAATGAGGGTACTTATCAAATTCTCTTCAGAGGCATCTTCATTTGGCCCAAAAAGGTAACTGTTTGGCACTTCGATGAATTTGGGGGAAGCTTTAGTGTATATTTAGAATAAAAATATAATATAGGACAATACCAGAAATTATAGAACTTAAAGCAATTTCTATGAATTTGATTGAAAAAATTCACACACTTTTTAGCTGTCTAAAAATGTGGATCCATTATTATCCATTTATCCTTCTATTCATTTAGAGAGAAATAGATAGCTTTTCTCGTGTGGCTATGTTCTCTCACTAAAATAATATTCTCCTCTGTGAAAGGAGGTATAATCTGAAGGTACTCTTGAATAATTATAGCATGTGATGCAATTAGTACAAGCTACAATTTAAAGAACATTTTTAAGAAAACATATACCGCACAAGCTATGCCTTAAAAAAGTTGTAGCTTTAAAAAAGCCAACTAACATGGCAAGTCAAAATAAATAAAAACCATGTTTTGAAGTGCATTTTGAAAAAAATATACAAACTTTAGAACAAGCTATCTTTTAATAAAGAACTTAACTGAAACATAAAATTTCAAATTTTCAATTGTTCTTTAGCTTCACTTTGGTTGAGTCCCTCAACTTGAAGACTTCAAGAGGTTTGCCCAAAGCAAAGCAAATTTAATAGCCTCCCCCGGATCAGTCCCACATACAGCACATTCAGCCAGTACATCTAGTTAATCAAATGGAACAGAGACCCCCAATAAAATGGTTTTCCCCATATTAACTATAATACCTGAGGCCACTTCAAAACGCCTTAAGAATAGGCATAGGCTATTCCTATGTGCACTAGCTGCTCGTCATTATTGTTATCTACCATAGTTGGGTGACTTAGGATTGGTAACATATATCAATGTCTCATATGTCGATCGTCCTCTCTATCAGTGTTTCAAAAAGCGTTAGGCGGCACCTAGGCAGTCGGGGGGGTCCAAGCCACCCAGCGCCCAGGCGAGTGCCTAGAACCTAGGAGGCCTAGTATCATTTATTTATTTTTTAAAATTTTCTCTCTCTAATATAGCCTCTAATGGGTTTTAGGTTTCAAATGAACCTAAAACCCACAATATTGCCCCTTTAATACTAAAAAAATAACCCAAAAATAGCCTCAAGGAGCCGCATTTCTACCCCTGGGAGCGGCGTAGGCCCTGGGCGGCCGCCAAAGCGGGTTCAGGCGGGCGCCCAGAGATATCAGCCTAGTTTGGCTGCTTAGGCCTGAGCAATGCACCCAAGCCTTCTGGACCACCTAGGCACTGGGCGGTCCGCTTTTTAAAACTATGCTCTCTATACAAAAGAGGATGAATTTTAACAATTACAACTATCACGGATTCAATATCCAACATCTGTAGCACCTGGGAGTTCTTCATTCATAAAGTACAATCATCATTTGTACAAAGTAAACAAATCCTCCATAAGTTCACTTGCATGCTTCTGCATGTATGGTGCCTCTCTTTGTTAAGATTTACATTATGTGAGAGCTGGAAGGTTCCGTCTCACGTAAAAATGCCTAATAATTCACCAGATCTTGATAAAACATAGTCAGATATTCATCTTTGACAATTCATAAGCACGGTTTTATTTACGAGAGATGGTGTGAGGTTTTGTTTATTGTATACTACATGCCTTACTATTCATCACCAAGTGTCTGGCCCTTGATGGAGCAGAATGGCGGACCAAGATTTGTGTAGCCGACCCTAAATAGTTGGGAAAAGGTTCTGATGATGATGACATGCCTTACTATTCATCACATATTGACCAAACAGAATCACAAATCCATCTTTGCCAGTTCATAAGCTTGGTTTTATCAGTTGTGCTAGGGATGGCATGAGAATTTGTTTATCGTGTTGCACATCATAGAAATAACAATTTGTCAGAACTTAGGACATCAAAAATAAAAAATACACCATCTATTCGCTTGTTAACAAATTAACGATATGTATTCATTTAGGATTGGTACACAATGAATGCCTAGTTGTTACGATCCATACCCA
The DNA here is from genome assembly GCF_000471905.2 of Amborella trichopoda. Next base: position 12,342 of record NW_006497417.1, read on the forward strand.
CAACATCAATGGCTATTACACTAGTAACAGCAGTTTCATACCTACCTATTGAATGGTTACCTGTACGTGCCCGACATATCAGTGTCAGTGGTAGTACACAGTACAGTTGGGCCCCGAGGAGACAAAGTTCAGCTATATCCTGCTTGTTAATATAAAGTACATCAAGATTTTGAGCCCCTATTTTACATAGTTATGTATAATAATAAGGATTGTGTGTGATATTATAACACTCATTAAGGATGAGTAGTGCCTAATTTTTAAGCTTCCGGTTTGTTAGTTAGCTTACATTATTAGGTAGAATTATTCCCACATGATATATGTTACACTTTGTAACCGCAATTTCATACTTACCTATTGTACGGTTACATGTATGTGCCCGACACATCAGTGTCAATACTATTACACAATACAGTAGGGATCCAAGGAGACACAGTTCAGCTATATCCTGCTTGTTACTATAAAGTACGTCAAGATTTTAAGTCCCCATTTTCCATAGTTATGTATAAAAATGAGGATTATGTGCAATATTATAATACTTATTAAGGATGATATGTCCCTACACATCAGATATGTAACAACTAGATCTCCAGACCTGAAAGTGTCGGTGGCTAATTCCACCTGCAATATCTTTGTATCTGTTCTTGAAGAAGCAAAATTTGAGGAGCATTGTAGAAAGATGTAAAATCTATTCCTATCCTGTTAACATGTCAAAAGAAAACCAACGGTTGTAACATAGTATAATGCAATGGCACTTCTAGAAAATCATGTTTGTAGTATTTGTATGACCCCAAATTTTGTACACACACTCTCTTCATCTCAATAATCAATCCCCAAAAAAAAAAAAGTTCAAATTGGACCGTATATATGGTCAAAATGAGTCCCCTCCAAAAACGAATCTAGACCACTCATTTTGTGAATTTCAAGATCTTATACTTTATAAACTCAAAATCATTTTTTCTTAATTAACATTGTTCATCTAATGATAATAAAGCCATCCAAAAAAATTGGAAATGAAAAAATCCTTCTAAGGCCTAGATCTAAGCATCTCACCAAAATGAACGGCCTATGTTAATTGGGCTAAAAAAATACTTTCTAGGTTGTGTTTTCAATTTTTTCTTTGGGGAATGATTTCATGCAACCGTTGTATAGTAATATAATGCAACCATCTTCAAAAACCACATTAGAGACATTTGTTTGACACAAATTTTTAAATTTACACTCTTTTCATTCTGAAGAACAATCACAAAAAAGAAAATTTTGAAAAAATTCTATAAAACGTTTTCATTCTAGCCCAATTAGTATAAGCCGTTCATTTTATTGAGATGGTTAGATAAGGGCTTTAGAAGAATTTCATTTATTCCCAAAAATTTTATATAGTGTTAGCATCATTAGATTAATAATGTTAAAAAAGAAAAAAGTGATTTTGAATTTTTTAAGGCCTAGATCTTGAAATTCACCAAATGGATGGTCGAGATTCATTTTTTGATGGGTACTAATTTTGACCATATTTAGGGTGCAATTGAATTTATTTATTTTCATAAGATTGATTATGAGGATGAAAAGAATGTGTGTGCAAAATTTGGAGTCATACAAATGCCAAGAATATGGTTTTCTAGAGGTGTGGTTGCATTATACTACTTTACAACCGTTGCATTAGGTCATTACCCTTTACTTTTGTTGTGATTGTTCATTAGAATGAAAAGAGTGTATATTTCAAATTTTGGATCAAATAAATGTCTATAAGATGGTTTTTTAAGGTTGTTGCATCATATTAATATACAACGGTTGCATGAAATCATTGCCCTATATATATATATATATATGGAAGATACTACAAAACACCTATAGGTGAAAATGAACAGTGATTTCGCCTACTCTCAACACCGTCCAAAGTTCATCGCAAGGTCATGATGGATCGGTAGAGTTTTCTTTTTTTTTTTTACAAAATCAAAATGATTTGAAATTTGAGCATGTGTTCATCAAAAATAGGCAAATCTACGAAAAATATCAAAAACATATTTTACATGAAATAAATTGACCAAAATACCCCCAAAAAGTTTCAAGGGTATTTTGGTCAAATGTTTTTTCATTTATTATTTTTTTAAAATTTTTATTGGGTTCGTCTCACTAAGATGTACACACGCTCCAAATTTTAGACAATCGTGACCGTGTAATGAACTTTGGACGGTGATGAGGGTAAACAAAATCACTATTCATTTTCACCAATAGCCGTTGGAAAGACTTTTCCTATATATATATATATATATATATATATATATATGGAGAATTTGAGGTTAGCCCACCAGCTGATACCTACAGTGTATCAATCTGGGTCAATCTGACGGTCACGACAACATTTGGTAATATAATTTTAATATTATTCTACAATCCAAATCACATGAAATTTGAGACGTCCATTCTTCTCATCAAGGCCCACCTAATAAAAATATTTAAAAAATAATTCACAAATACTAAATTGATCGAAATACCCCTGCAAAATTGAGGGGTATTTTGGTCAATTTATTTTTTATGAATCATTTTTTTGATATTTTTATTAGATACTCCTATTTTTAAAGAACAAATGCTCAAATTTTCATATGATTTGGATCTATAGAAAAAATTAAAATTCAAATATGAAATGTAATTATGACCATTGAATCAGCCTAGATTCGATGGTCAATTTATTTTTTGTGAATCATTTTTTTGATATTTTTATTAGATACTCCTATTTTTAAAGAACAAATGCTCAAATTTTCAAATGATTTAGATCTGTAGAAAAAATTAAAATTCAAATATGAGATGCAATTATGACCATTGGATCAACATAAATTCAATCTGAACCATTGGGCTAACACTGTAGTTGTTAACTAGTGGCCTGACAGGATCTTTTCCCTATATATATATACTCTCCACATGTTTGTACCTCACCTTTTTCTATTCTTGACCAAATCCAACAACCAAAATTCACATTAAGCTCCATCCCAGTCTTTCTTTTTGAAAGCAAGCAAGCCTAATAATCCTTAATAGAATAAGACATGATTTAATTACCTTGACAATAAGAATAAATATTTGGTTTCAAATGATAATGCACTGTCAAACCAAGGTCCAGCGGAGCACTATAAAACAAACATGATTATTAAACTCTAAATTGTACCATAAGTAACAGACATTGATGGGAATTATAGCTAAGATAATGATAGTATGGTCTCTCGTGATATTGTCTCAACATGTAACTAGCCCTTCTACTAGACTTATCTCTACAATGCCTTTCTCCACATTAAATTATGAGAAGAATTCTCATAATATTCCTCTTATGCTTTAGTGGCTTTAAAGTCCAAAAGACGAGTGCTTGCTACACATGATCTTTTGAGTCTCAAACAAGCTCCACATGATAGGTTTGATGGATTTCAATAGAGCATAAGTAAAGATAAAATTCTTCAAAGGGAATAGCCCTTTATTGCCAGATCTGCTCTTGAGGTTGCTTTTTGAGGGCTGGGGAAGAGAACCACTTACAGTGTTTCAGATGTTTGCACAAAAGACTTTGGGTATTTTAAAATCTTGAAAAATAAACAAAATAGAGATTTGGCAAGAGAAGCCCGAAGAGTGCTCAAGTACGCCCCTCTTTTGTCTCCATTTGAAGGCCAAATCTGAAAACTTCAGCTTCTTGGACATAGAACCACAAATATCATGACATGGTTTTTACTGAAGAAAGTCAAATTGCAAGTTCACAAAGACAAAAATACCAGAATTTCGTATGTGAAAAACTTACTTGCAACATAAGATTGTCGAGCGAAACAAAAAGATGGCATCCGCCCGAAAGTTGAGGAAGTCCGTTGTTCATAAGAACTGATACATTCAAAATACACAACTCTTATACAAACAACTCTTATACTAGCTTTTCAAAAGCATTTTACATTAGAAGAATACATCAAACACCAAATAGGAGCCAAAAAATTGCTGATCGGAAAATAGAGAATTACATTTGACAAAAAACCACACGATAATCATCCACTGATAAAGGACAGATTTTACTCTTATCCACCACAAAACCTTCCCAGAATCCCGATCTTGGATAGAGTTTAACACCACGGAACTTAAACCATGGACCCCAATTCCATCGCTGTAATCGTGATTCAAACTCCGCAAACCACTTGCCAATATTTAATTTGATTACCGACCCTATAGAAGGAAACTCTCGTATTACATCCCTTGGCAAGAAAGGCCAGCGTTCCAAACAGGTTTCCTGAAGTGCTTCACCATCTTGACTGATGATGAGATAGTATTAGGATCCATGGATTGATAAAGACAAATACTAATAGAAACAGCTTTAGATTTGGAACCGGAAACATTACCAGGCCAAATATATATGAGTCTACTAATACACAAGTGTGAAAGTAAGTAGTGCTTTGAACAAAAACTGAATCAATCATGTAAAAGACAGAACCACAGATTTATGAATTGAGTCGAATGAAAATCATTCACAGGCTCACATCAGAAAACACAATTTACAACAGATAAGCATCATTTGGATGATAGCAAATATTCTGCAGAACAATATTTAGGGGATTTCTGTAACATTTTTTAAGCTCAAGGCTCAGATACAAAATACCCATCAGACTTACATGGGACATTTTCTACTTCATGAGTGCTTACTTTAAAAGGTTGAGTTCATTACCTAAACTCTATGAATATGAAATTATCTAGGGACAAGTAGTACTGGTAACATGAAACAGGCATCCTTGACAATTTGAGGATAGAAAACAAATATTGTTATAAAGCCATCCCATGAGCAATAACATGAGCCTCTTAGGCACATTGTGTTAGCTCCAACACTGTATCAAACATCTCCCTTCTCCAAAAATGTCTGGATGGATGGAGATCTATGGAGGAAGCATATATCTTTTTGAGAAATGTTGACTATGGGAAGCATATATCTTTCCAATAGATTACAGAAACTATTGTCCATTGCATCAACACCATAAGGTCAAACGACAGAAAGTGATGGAGAGAGAGTTGGCCCTGCCATTAGGGGCATGTCTTGTTCTGGTGGTGTCCATTTCATAAGAGCGATTGCTCCATGGAAAGTGCACAGAAGGTTAAATACTTACGCAACTATCAATGCTGACATAATGTCCAACAAAGCCTCACTTTGTAAACATTTTCCATGCATACAAACTAAATTCAATGAGCACCCAGTCTGTGGGCAGCCATAACACCTAGTCTATAATGAAAAATAACACCTCACTTCATGTGAGCACCCTTTGTAACTATCTTAGTAAGTAATATATTGTCACCCTTTCTTTTCTTTTTTTGAGAATGAATATATTGTCACCCTTTCAAACAACAATATTGCTATAAAAAGGGATACAGGACAAAGTTGAGAAAAATGTGCAATGTTAGGTATAAGGCCTTCATTGTTGTCATGAATTTGCTTTTATAAAAAAATATGAACTTCCAATAAATATAGGAAAATAACATGAATAGGAAAAACAAATATTGTTATTAAGACATCCCATGAACAATAACATGAGCCACTTAAACAAATTGTGTTAGCTCTACAACGGTATCAAATATCTCTCTTCTCCAAAAACGCCTGAATTGATTAAGATCTACGAAGAAAGAATATAACTTTCCGATAGATCACAGAAACCATAGTCCATTGGGTCAAGCCCATAAGGTCGAATGATGGACAATGATGAAGAGAGAGTTGGCCCAACCATTAGGGGCATGTCCTGTTCCGGTGGTCCCACTGTCTCTACATCACTGTCCATTTCATAAGAGCGATTTGCTCGACGGAGAGTATATAGAAGGTTGAATAGTTTCACAATTCTCAATGCCGACATAACATCCAACAAAGCAGAGTCACTGTGTAAACATTTTCCATGCAAACCAACTAAATTAAAAAATCAAGTATGTTGTTGTATTACACACTGGCGCAACTTAAAATATAAGTAGAATGCTTACATTAACTCCGAAATTGGGGGAGCATCAGTTCCATCCCACACAAAAACATCGGTACTTTCTTCAGAGACTCGATGTGAATGAAGAATCTTTTCCAGGGAAAGAAAGCATATAAAATCAACTTAGCAGGGATTGTGATTTACAGGAGCAAATGAAAGTAGTGTATGCAAAAGTTACCTTGCATACCAAATCGACATCCTCATTCTTTTTCACATCCCCAATCTTTTTTAAAGGAAGCACATATTTATCATTACCTAAACAATAAGAGTCATAATTTTTTGGATCATAATCAAAACCAGATTTTATTTGAACAATAAACACTGCAGATTTCCATGCAAATGTACACTAAACTACTAAATGCGAGGAACAGCATCAAGTTATTTCTGTCACCAGGCTATTCTATAATGCATTAAGATTTAGGAACAAATTGCATGGTGATCTATATTTAAGGAATACTTTAGAGGGCTACTAAACATGATTAAAAGTATTATTTTAATATACTAGTACGAAACACTTTAACAGAGCAGAATGGTGAACCAGGATTCGTGTAGCCGACCCCAATTAATTGGTAAAAGGCTATGATGATGATGATGATGATGATGATACTAGTATGAAACACTTTCGCAACACATTTGTGTGAGACCGTTTTCTAACCAAGTTTATTTGGAAAAGGCTGCATAAGTCAACAAAATGTGACTAAGGTAAAAACAAAAACATGTTTGCCTTGGTTCATCATTACTTGGTCTATCCAAACTCGCCCACAAATAACTGCCTAGGAACCCAAAAACAGTTTTGAAATGGATGGAAATGGTCTAAGTGATCCAATGTTGACATATTATCCTTATTACATGATCTTCCGAATTGACACTGTTTCCACAGGTCGGGAACCTCAAAAGAGGCAGAGGAAACACACAGTGGTAAGGTCACGGCGGAAATTAAAATAGCACCTTAGCTGAGGATTAACCATGATAGAAGATATGGATACTCCAAATAAAAATAAATCAAAACTGTGTGCAATGGGCAATTTGAAATAAAAGGTCATTCCCAGTCTTTTCAATTTCTCTTACCTGTTTCAGCATGGTCTCCAACTTTTACAAATTAGGAAGATGACCCTAATAAAGTTTTTCTTCATAAGACCTTAAAATAATTTCCGTTGTTTCATTGGAGAATCTAAAATTTGGAGAGCTTAAAAGGAGGAAAATTGGAAAAGATCTAGGAATTTTCTAGATCAACAGATAGATAGATAGATAGAGAGAGAGATGCAGGCAGATAGTCACTACCATTTTGATAAGTTTGGGCTTTAAAATTACCAAAACATAGAAGAACACAGAAGAAAGTTGCATGGAGGAAATCTTGCTTATGGGTTCTAATGGGTTAGAGTTTTAATTACAGACTACAGACTTTTTGAAAAGTCATACTTCTCACTTGAGTTTTTATTTTTTTTTAAAATGGTAACTTTTATAATGTGTAGGTACTTTCAAAATTCTGACGAGCAGTGAGAAGGCAACCCACAGGCCGGGTGCTCCAACTACAAAAGGAATGATATTAAAACAAAACCAAACAATTAAGACAAAGAAGAATATTAACAAGGACCCTAAAAAGAATGGAGACAGGGGGAAAGAGAAGAAAAAAAGGTGGGAAAGGGGGAGAGAGAGATGGAGGGCTACCGGGTGCTCAAAGAGGAAGAGGGGGGAGAGAAGCAATACAAGTAAGGTGATCAGAAAATATACTCGACCAAAATGTGACAGTCCACAGTTCAGATGTTCAAAGAAGAAGACAGAGGAGACAGGCAACCCACATGATGGGTGCTAAGAGAGATAGAAGGGGGCAAGGAACCACCCCCAAGACGAGTGCTCCAAAAAACAGCCAGCAATCAGAGAGGGAGAATGCTAGAGCAGAGCCTAGAGATTAGTATAACAAATGATTCTTCAGTCTAACGTATGAATTTGACTCCCAAAAGCACCCCATGAAGCACCAAAATGGCTTCATGAAGTCAAATTAGCCTTACATATGCCTGACCTGAGGTCCGCTCAGAAAATGAACCTATCAACCTTCGAGTGAAATAACTTGGAGGAATGATCAAGGGAGGACAATAAGCCTATGTTCCAAATTTCATATTATTTTAATCTTTGGCACCCTTTCAAAAGTTCGCCAGGACAATTATCTGGCTGGCCACCTAACCACAGTTGAAGAATCGAAACTGCCATTTTCTATTTGTTTCAACTGAAATTTTGTGAGCAGCTTGAGAGTAACTCAGAAACTCACAGTCCAAATTTCATGTCATTTGAACACCATTAAGGATATCTACCAAAGTTATTGACGGTAAATATTTTGGTTGAGAAGCTTGACTCCGGCAAAGAAAGACAATAAGGAGGCCAAAATGACATCCATTCCAAGTGAAATTTGGTGGGCAAGTGGAGGAATGTCTCTGGAAGCTGTTGTCCAAATTTCATCTGATTTGAACACTGATTGAGGATTTTATGAAATACGAAATGGTTGGCTGTTTGAGTAAGCCAATTGAACACAGCAAGGTTTGAATGAATGATCAGCCTAATGATCTCATATTAAGCTAAAATTTCGTAGGTTGGGATAAAAAGGTCTTAAAAATCTTCAGTTAAATTTTTATTCAATTTCGATATTGATAAGGGTTCAATTGAATCAAACTTATACTTCTACCAGTTTCATGAGCCCAGCTGACATCTAAGTGCAACCATTACCACTAAAACCCACCTTAATCACGTCATTTAAAGCTCAAATTCTGTGAGTTTACATAAAAACGTCTTGGAAATGTGGTTTAAACTTCACTAAATTTGGTGGCTGATAAGGGGGTCAAGTTAATTCAGCACAAAGTGATGCCAATCTGCAAAAGCCTGCATCTGGCTCTTCAACAGGCTAACTGCAGCAAACTCCAATGGAGACTCAATTGATCTTAGTTTGATCTCAAACTCTTACGGTTAGTGGAGCAATGTTTCCAAAACCTACGGTTAAATTTCATAGAATATGGTGCAATTAAGTAGGTCAAGTAAATCAACCTCAAACCTCAACCACAATTCATGCATCAAACGACACTTTGCCGAATGATTGACCACAACGAACACAAAACACCAATCCAATGGTCTTGAATCAAGCTAAAATTTTGTGAGTAATAAGAAATATGTCTCAAGAACCTGCAGTTAAAATTTCATGTAATTTGGACACCGACTAGGGGTCCAACTAAACCAACTAGGGGTCCAACTAAATTAAGTCCAATCCATTGGAAGTTCTACCAAACAAACCATGGTCTGGGAAATCTTTTTTCTTTCTTTTTTTTTACAAACGTGACAATATATTACTAGAAATATTAGGTATAAAAAATGCACTCAAAAAGTGAGATGGCAGCCCACAACCGGGTGCTCAGTTACAAATGAAACAAAAAAGACAAGAAAATAAACCAAAGAAAAGAGAGAGAAATAGAAGGAGTCAGAGATAGATAGACAGGAGAAGAGGAGGATAAAGAAAATCATAGAGAGGAAAGAGTAAGAGTGGCTAGAGGAAAGAAGAGGGGAGAGAGTATACTCCCTTATAAGGGCAGAACACCGAAACAGGTGCATTGTAAAAAAAATGTATGATGGCAACACAAGAGAAAGAAAGAATGGGGCGGGAAGGAAACACTAAAGAGGGTGCGACTGTACCAAAAAATTACAGAGGGTGGAGGAGGGGCGCCCCCAAAACCAGGTGGTTGGCAGTAACAATAATTGAGATAGAATAGAGAGGCAACCCACAGAACAGACCAGGTGCTTAGATGTGGAGTAGTCCAAGTCTACCAGGTGCTCAGAAGTGGAGTAGTTCATATGTACCTACAGTTAAAATGTCTCAAGAACCAACAATTAAAATTTCATGTAATTTGGATACCGACTAGGGGTCCAACTAAATTAAGTCCAATCCATTGGAAGTTCCACCAAACAAACCATGGTCTGGGAAATCTTTTTTCTTTTTCTTATTTTTTTACAAATGTGACAATATATTACTAAAAATATTAGGTATAAAAAATGCACTCAAAAAGTGAGATGGCAGCCCACAACAGGGTGCTCAGTTGCAAATGAAACAAAAAAGACAAGAAAATAAACCAAAGAAAAGAGAGAGAAATAGAAGAAGGGGAAAGAGATAGATAGATGGGAGAAGAGGAGAATAAAGAAAAGCAGAGAGAGGAAAGAGTAAGAGTAGCTAGAGGAAAGAAGAGGGGAGAGAGTATACTCCCTTATAAGGGCAGAACACCAAAACATGTGCATTGTAAAAAAAATGTACGATGGCAACATAAGAGAAAGAAAGAATGGGGCGGGGAGGAACCAGTGAATAGGGTGCGACTGCACCAAAAAATGACAGAGGGGGGAGGAGGGGCGCCTCCAAAACCACGTGCTTGGCAGTAACAATAAGTGAGATAGAATAGAGAGGCAACCCACAGAACAGACCAGGTGCTTAGAAGTGGAGTAGTCCAAGTCTATCAATTGCTCAGAAGTGGAGTAGTTCATGTGTACCTACAAAAAGATAACAGCAGAAAGAAAGACAGCTGAGAAAAGGAGAAAAAGAGGAAGGAAAAGAAAAAGGACAGCAAAGAGACAGTCCACATCAATCCAAAAGGGCCTTAGAAAACTCAAGATAAAGTTGGGGACCCTAAAGAGAAGGCACCCTACTTAGCTAAAGAGTCCACCTCGGAATTACCCTCCTGCCAAATATGATGGAAGCCAACTTAAACTGGCCCAAACAAATGAAAAGCATGATAAAAAATGGCAGCTAGGCGTGGAGGATATTGGGTTCTCTTGATGGCCCTAAGAATAATATTGGCATTGTCCCCTTTCACAATGAGCTCATTCCCGCAGGTGGAGTCGAATCTGAAGACACCTTCAAGAAGGGCACTGGCCTCAACCCGAGTCACCTATGCCAAGGTAGTTGTAGAAGGAAGAAACGGTATTGCCCACACAATCACAGAAGATGCCATTGAAGCCACAAAGTGCGGGTTTTCCCAAAGAGTACCTATCAAAGTTAAGTTTGATGACCTCCTGGTCAGGACGACGCAAACCAAGGAGCGGAAGGGCAGAATGAAATCCGACTTGTGGAAAGATTTAAGCGGTTTGTAGTTAGAAGGCCAAATATTGCTAAATCATGAGAGGTATACACAATGCTAAGAGTGGCATTACAAATTTGATGCTCCTTGGGGAACTCAAGCCCATGCAGAGTGGGGGGAATTTTCAGATATTCAAATTTGAATGGCAACATCTTAAGCAATCGCTTTACTCAAAGCTCTCAAGAGATTTTTTCTAAGTTGGGGGAATCATTTGCTCGTAAAGACAGACCCCAAAATGTTATATCATGGGCAACGGACATATCACAGCCTCCTTGGGGACTAACCCATATTTTCGAACATATTGCTCATTTATGCAGGCCACTTCGAGTCAACTTCTATCATACCTTGTGGAAGAGAAACTCAACAGTTGATTCCTTAGCAAAACAGGGGGTCTTTATACCATCCACATCTATCCATGTGTAATTTTGGGCTGTGTAATTTCTTTTTGGTTTTATTTTTTTTTGGCGGTAGAGCACTGGCATGTGGGATGCCTACCGAACTCTCCTCTTTCTCCCCTCACCATCTCTAAACTCTCTTTCTCTCCCTCCACTCTACCCATTTCTACATCTCGTTATCTTTCTTTACTTATATTTTTTTATGCTTTTAGGATAGCTCATCGAGAAGTGGTCAATGGTATTCTCACTTCTCTATCTACACTCTCTTTGCACACACTTTTCTCCTTTTCTCACCCCTTACTGTTTGATTTCTCTCGCTGTCTACTTTCTCTTTACTATCTCTCTCCCCTTACTATCTATCTTCCCTCCCAGCTCTTACTTCTCTCTTCTCTACCTTCTCATCTCTCTTTTCTCACTCATCTATCCCCTCATCCTTTCTCTTATCCATTTCTCTCTCTTTCTTACTGCTTACAATTCATCTTGTAAACAAGGGATTTTGTTCCTATTGTACGCTTAGTACCTCCCCAACATGTGGGATGCTGTCACCCACACCTCATCAGTTTTTGCAACAGACCATTTACTATCGTCACTCCTTGGACAAAAAGACCAAGATAACGACCAAACTGATGATTCTTTTAATTTATAGTCATCTAGTAATGCAACTTGTTTTTAATATAGTAGCATTACAAGCTAGATATAAAAGAAAGAGATTTATACTTTAAAGAGTACATATAGTCTCAAATTATATATACCTTTAAAGGTTACGAACAAGAATCGCAAAAGGTTGCGATATAGTCCCAAGAGGTTGCGATCAAGATACCACAATGTTGGGATTAAGATCCCAAACAAGTGCATTGTACCGACGGCGCTCCCTACCATAGGGATCTTCTAGTCTTTAACAATGCCCTGCTCTTGATACACAAATTGCCCCCAACTGCGGTCCCTGTCCCGAGAACTATGCAGCAAACAACCCATGTTGATAGGATCATAAATCCTGAGAAATGACTAATTAAAAAAAACAAAGAAAAAAAAATTCAGGAATGTCCACGTACTCAAAAATAAATGGGAGACATTACACATAGATAAAGTGTCAAAGGACTGTTGGAAAGTGTTGACATGAGTTGACATGTAATGAATATTAAGGCAAATTGGGGGTGACATAATAGCACTACTTGTGATTCTACCTAATCTTTTTCCATTGCTAGGTATAAAAAGTGCCTATGATGTAAAATCCTTAATTTCATGAAAAATGATACCATCATGGCTGCGAAACTGACATGTACCCATGCAAACAGTCAATAATTCCAAGTACAACAAGCTAATTAGATATTCACTTACATCGATAACATAAAAGCCGAATGATTCAAAAAGCCATCACTCAAGTCAAAACCTTCTTCATGGGGTATTTATCTATATACACTCAAAAGAGAAGTATTTCATCAAACCAATAAAAATTCACAGTTTGAAATATTTACCAACTACAGCATTAATATAATTTACAGGAAAGAAATACCTATCTCAAACTCAAAATCACCAAACCAATTTCTCAGATTGGTTATCAAATCCTCCTCTTTATTTGTAAGTTCTATCTCACTAACAGCAGCATCAGATCCTGAATATGACTGATATGGGGTAAAATTATGAGACCTCCCTTCAAATAAAGAAAAAGAAGAAAACTTTTTCCTGAAACAAGCATATACAGCACCGTTGCGGAATTCAATCTGCATGAGCAATGTATTAGTTATCAAAAGTTGCTGGTAAAGGTAAAAGGTTATTCAAAAAAAATTCATCACTCATACAATCATTCATCAAAAAAAATACTTTGTAGTCAGGATAATTGTTCCAGCACGGGCAGTACTATACAATCATTCATCAAAGAGAATAAACTCTTTGGAGCCCTTCCACTATTTTTATCATAGCTAGGTTCAAGTATCTTCCGCTCTATTAATGATTGGGTCCAGAATCCACGAATGTATCTTATAAGACCAAATGAAATATCAACACTTTCAATAATAAAATATTAGAAAATGAAAATGATTTCTCAAGAGATAAAGATGTCAACAGGAGACAATGACCCAACCTTTGCCAACAATGAGAAATCAACTCCCAGCAATCAACAAGTCGAATTGTTACCAAATTTAACTAAATGGTCTAATGTCAGTCAAGTTACACACTCAAACCCTGAAACATGCTTCGTCATTGTCCATAAGAATCATTTCTTCAATATCTTGCCATTTACATTTGTACATCCATAAAAATAAAAAACACGTCTGCTACTTCCCCCCCCATATACCCTTCCCCAAGAAATAAAGTATGTCACTTTTGTAAAGTGGATGAGAGATATAATACACGATCCTCACCATGTAACGCCTGCAAAAGGGAAGATCCAGAGCATGTTGCTCAAAGTTACAGATGACATGTTACCAGCATTGCATCAGATTAAATCACAAAGCAACCGACCAGTTATTAATTTTGATTCATAATTCTTTCTTGAAAATGTTATCTCAAGTGCAAAACTGAAGGGTACTACTAGAAGCGGTCTCGCCTTAGTTGTAGGAACCTTGTTCTGCAACTGTTCATGCTCCAAAAGTAATGATCCCTTGGTTATTCAAGCAATTCCTAACCTTATACTGAAAGTTGGACAAGGTGATCTAGCACGGTGTATATAGTTTTTATTTTTTTTCTTTTTCTCACCTTCTAGAACACTTACAAAGGTCCATGTACAATAAACCTCACTCGAAATAAACAAATAAATAACCAAAAGTGGTTCTCACTTTCTGCCATTAATTACAACTTTTATTCAATGAATAATACCAACACAATGCTTTTGGAAATAAGAAAGCATAAGAAATAAAAAACTGCAGACTACGAAACAAGATGCCGAAAGATTACCTCAACCAAAGTTTAGAACACCCCACACCAGGTCTCCTCCTCCAATGGTGCACGGGATCAATGATCTATCTCAGATCTACAAAGTATGGAAAAGCTAAAGCTTCAACCCTTCACAATATAACAGCAAGGAACAACTATGGAGTAAGGCCCGGACCTCAATGTATAGTGCATGAGGAGCGCCCCCCTTCTATTGACCTGAGGGGGCATCCCCCCCCCTCTTTTTTTACCTAGGTGGGGCGTGCCCTGTTCTCTTTCTAAATTAAGAGAGATGAGAGAGAAGATTTTAGATGAGAGAGATAAGAGGTGTAGATATTTATGGGGGGGAGGGCCCTTATTTATAGAGTTTCTAGGGATTATGGTTTCCTTAGGGTTAGCCATCTTTAGTGAAAATAAATCCGGACCATTGATCATAAGAGACCTGTGGGGTGAGAGATTTGAATCATCTAATCCTTAAATCAGCCATCATGATACAAAGGAATGTGCTAGAATCTTATCCTTCAGCTTCCTAAATCTAATCCCATCAAATAATAAAATATGAAAAATATTATCAATCACACCATAATTTTCCATAATCTTCTTACACATAATATATTGGCTTCATTAAATATTTATTAAGTGTGGTTCAATTTGGGTGGGGTGTGCCACCCTAAGTGGCCTCATGTGGGCCGCACACAATTTCCCTATGTGATATATTTTATGGTGAGCCTATAGCTCATGGTGGGGCCCCATATAATTAGTGAATAATTAAAATTGATTAAATGATTTTTGGAATATAGAAAATAAACTTTATTTGTCTTAGAATATTAAAATACTGAAAAATGAATATCCCTTACTTTTAAAATCCATTTTGCTAAGATAAAATATACAGAGACTCATAAAAATTCAAATAATTAATTTTAAAATCATTTAACATCAAAATAATTAATTCCGAATAATTTTGATGGGAATCAAATCCAACTAGCTCTAGGAATTATAATATCGTTGAAGCATTCCATCTTCTACTGTGGACAATAATCCGCACTTACTTTCTTAAACTGACCCAACAAATCCCACGACCCACAAACCACTGCAGGGGTTCATGATTGGTCTACCAAAATCAGTCAATAGGCAAGGAGACACAATAGTCTATGGATTACAGGTTCTCCCTTAGAGACGAGTCTAAATTCACACAGACCTGGTGCAACCACAGCTCTATGGTGCATAGAGGTAATCTCTCACACATGCACATGCTTCACCCTTAATAGTGACTCGTTTTCTCGATACGACTATCATATTTACATTTCACGTGATGATTCAGTGATGAAGCTTTGGCCCTCGTCTCTAGAGGCCTATCATCACACACAAGGGTCACTCAGTCTCTTGGCTCACACTCTTGGCCAACTCCGCCTCATCAAGAGATGAACCTACAAACCCTCATCGGTTTTATTCCATGCCCAGGTAATTAGGGTTTTCCAACTCGACTAGCCTAGCATGTCAAGCCAAGTGTGAGTATTGACAAATAGCATTTTCCTATCTTGGTCCACAAGGGACCATACTCCCACTGAGTTTATGTTCCACTATATCAAATATTGGACTACAAGCTCTCATAAGGCCTTTAATGGCCACAGTAACCCAACATCTCCCACTTGGGCTTTGAAGGTCTTACAGTCTCTCATCCTCATATTCTCATCCCCAATTACAATCTCTCTCAAATATTTCTTACTTATTCTCTCTCATTACATTAACCTTGGCGAACTCTTTCGCTATCAATATTTTCACAAAGGATTTATGGATGCAGCTTATGTGGAGTCATGAAGCCTATTTCTCTTTGCTATTTGGATCGCATCCCGAACATGGTCGTAGTCCATCTTTCATGTAGCATCGTGACTCATGGACTCGTTGTCGCTGAAAATCATCACGTACCATCATTGCATGGGATTGTATCTTAGCAACTCAGAGGAATTCTTTAATCATGCTTCTCCCTTTTGCACCCATACAACTAGTGCCACATATCTAGGTTCCCTAGTGGACAACATTATATTATGTTGTTCCAGCTGCACCACCAAACAAAAGCAAGTACTCCCACTAGAATGTTAAGTTATATGGATCTTTCATAATAGAATACATGTATATCTGAATATCCAAGCAGCTAAAACAAAGGTGGGACCCGGTCATTGAAAAGTTTCAAAAGGGATTAGCCTTTTGGAAAGCCAGATTCCTCTCCCTCGGTGGTCACATCACCCTCATCAAGGCCACCTAATCCAACATCCTAGTTTATTTGTTGCCACTTTACCTTGTGCATGCAGCTATTATCCAGATTTTAGAACGTCTTATGAAATACTTTGGTCTAGTGACTCATTCAAGAGAAATTTCTGGTTGTGGCTTGGGACTTGGGATAAGGTATGCCAACCAAACACCTTGGAGGACTGGGAATACACAATCTCAAACATATGAACCTTAACCTTTTGGTAAATGGTGGTGGCATTATAGCCTCCCAATAAAATCTCCTTTAGCATGACGTTATTCTCCATAAATATGGAACAGTTACTTTGCATTGGCTCCCTTGGAGAACACCAAATGCCAACTCCTCTAGTTTCTACGAAGGCCTTTCAGCCTCCCACTCGGCATTTATGTCCTGCATAAGATTCAAAGTCAGCCGAGGGGATCAAGTCTTATTTGGTTCTCACACCTGAATTGGTCACCAACTACTCAAAGACACTTAACCAAACCTTTTGCCATTGTTGCCCTACCATATGCAATGGTGGCACAGTGCCTTGAATACTCACAGAATAACACTATTTGGACTCTCATTTCCAAAAGAACATCGCTGGAATTTGAAACTGAAGATTTCTTAGGCTTGCTTTGCCTCATATCACATATCCTTGTAACCAAATAGACAATGACAAATTTCATTCTTAACAAATCCCAAACTGGAACCTTTAGTGTCTCCTCTTTCCACCAAGTCCTTGGCCTTCCCCCTAGTTCAAACTTGGCTTTCGCCAAAGAATAGCTAACTCCCATTCCACCCAAAGTTCAAGCCTTCGATAGGCTAGCAATATCCAATTGTAATTTAACTATTGATCACCTACAAAGAAGAGGATTCTCTCTTGCGAACAAATGTCGTATGTGCCTCAAAGAAAAAGAAACTAATAGTGGAAAGCTCAAAAAGGACAAGAAGAAAGCCCAAAAGGACATGGATAGCAATAATGAGAAAAGATATGATGACTTATGGTCTAATTGAGGGTATGCCCCTTGATGGAACAGAATGGCGTAAAAGGATTCATGTAGCCAACCCCAAATAGTTGAGATAAGGCTTGAATGATGATGATGATTGCAGTCACCACTCACCTACTCATTGTAGACTTGCTTCTGCACTTTAGACTCAAACTGAAAGATTTCAATTGCCAATGGGTCACCCAATATCTTTTGGACAACTCTTCTTTCTCTTTTCTCCCCTCCCTATCCCAAGGCATGTCTCTTCCAATGGAGAGCTTATATCCTAGCTATTTTGTGGGCCATTTAAGGAAAGTGAAACTTCAGAATTCTCAAAGTAAAGAAAAGGACAACATTGGCCTTGGCAGAGTATGCCAAATACCTCACCATCTCTTGGTCAACCGCCTTCAAATCTCAAACCTTTTTCCAAGTTCAACTTTATTTTTAATTGGTTTGATGTCAACAAATACAACCCCCCCCCAAAGATACCGAGGTCCACCTTGTGGATCCCTCCAAGTCAGGGAGTCATCAAGCTCAACTTGGATGGCTGTTCTTCAGAGAACCTAGAACCCTGTGGCTTCAAGGCCCATTCCAAGATGCTTAAGGAAATACCATCTCTTCCATCCACGACTTCCTTGGTATAGGTGACCCAACATGGGCAGAATGTGTTAATTGCCTGAAGGTGTTAAGAGATGCAACTAGAATTAGGGGTAAAAGTTCACCATTGAGGGAGACTCCAAGAACAATATTCTATGGGACACCCAAAGGGGCCAACACTCTAGGAGATTATCCCACTTTTTTTATTATGGAGTTTTGACTCATTTTCCATCATACTTGGCAGGAGGCCACTGCGACGGCAAAAGTTCTAGCTAAAGAAGGAACCGGCAATAAATATGCTACTCAAGATAGCCTATGATTATGTTGCTCTTCTTCTTTCTATATTTCTTCTCATCTGGCACTACCTATTATCTCTTTTCTTTGCTATTTTTTGCTCCATATTCGAGATTCCCTCCCCTGCTATCTTGGGAAACTTCACATTATGCCTCTCTTGTACTTCATTGGATAGTTGAAGAGCACCTGACATGTGGGATGCCTATACTCTACTGATTGACTTGTGAGAGCAACCGAAATGTGGGATGCGTACAACCTTTCTCATTTCTTTAGACTTCCTTTTCCCTTATTTTATACTATTTCTTGTACTTACTGAATGTAGAGCACCCAATGTGTGGGATGCCTGGAACCATTCTCTACCTTTTGGACTTTGTTATGCTATCACTTATATTTTTCCATTATTTTACAATTGTTGGGCACGCGACCTGTGGGCTGCCTTTTTCCCCACTCCTCATGAGATTTATTCTAAATAGTATATAAAGCAATATTATATTATGACCTTCTTCAAAAATTAACATACCCTCACACTCTTGTCATGCATATGGTATATGTTCTTGTGTGGTTTGATAAGTTTCCAAGGTCAAAAATAAAATTCTGGAATTAACTTTGGAGACTAACATATCAAGCTTCTAATTTTGCTGTGCCTATTTTCATTCAAATTTTTCAAGTTCATACTTATAATTGAAGATGAAATGCACCAACCATAAGAATTATAGACCTAACAATTTCCATATGAGATCGATAGTTAGGGGAGGGGAGCAGACCTCAGCATAACGTCCTACCCTCAATTCCCTTCGTGAATATATAAAAAACAATTGTATCGTCATCGCCAAAGCCTTTTTCCCAACTAATTGGGGTCGGCTACATGAATCCTAGTCCATCATTCTACTCTATTAAGGGTCATTCCCTCAGTGAGGTCATAAGTCCTCATATCTTTCTCACTACTTCCAACTATGTCCTTTTGGGCCTAACCCTAGCCTTTTTTAGCCTTCTACTTTAACTGACTTGCACCTCTTAACAAGTATTGTACTGGGTCTGCACCACACATGGCCAACCCACCTAAGTTTACTCTCTCTCATCTTATCGCCTATTGGTGCCACACCTAAATTTTTTCGAATGTAATCGTTTCGAATTCTATCCCTTCTTATCTTGTACTCATCCATCTCAACATCCTCATCTCCGCTACACTCATTCTATAAGTATATTATTTTTTAACTCCCCAACATTTCACCCCATAGAGCAAAGCCGGTCTAACAGCTACCTTGTAGAAATTGCCTTTCAGCTTCATTGGTATGCGGCAATAAAAAATAACCATCATCATCATTGTCAAAGTTTTTTCCCAACTAACTGGCGTCCTATTAAAAACAACTATATGACATTAAAAATTTCTATGTACAAATGCTAGCAAAATAAAGATAAAAGAAAATTACAATTAAATATAAGCAGCATGAATTAAATTACAAATCACAAATTCACAATTAAAAAGATCTTGTGAAACCCAACATTACAAATGCAGCATTGATTTTAAACATTGTATATTTCTTCTTCAATAAATTAAACAAGCATTGTGTTAGTACTTTTTTCTCAAGCATTGTATCCACAACTACCAAAGAGAATACAAGTTCAGAGAGAGAGGATCAAAGAAAAATTCAATCAAGAAACAAAGCTGAGCATAAAATGTAAGAGTAGCAACCGGAACATCGCGTAGATGAATTATATCTCCATTGGACTTTACGTGCGGCAAGCAATCCCTGACTGGGTTGAAAACATTTGCAGATAGCTCTTTATTCGACATATCCATGATCTTCAGTACACACACGAAATCTGTGAGATAAACATAATCTATCAATCAAGACCAATAAAACGACGGAATTCCAATAAAAACATATACACAAGCATGTGCGCACGCAGCCAATCATATTCGTACTGGTCTATATAGATATGAAGAAGAGGGAGCAATTTTGCCTTCAAATCTATCTAGACAACTAGTTGTTTTGTTTTAATGGAAGCCAAGAACTAACTGGTTGGATTAGCATACCAGTTCCTTGACTCATTTTGGGAATCTCAAACTCCATCACCAAGGCCCAAATGTTTACCAGGCGACCAATATGTCCATGTGCCATGCTCAGTGGCATGTGATCTGCCCATGCCCTTCTGGCCATGCTTTCTCTATCTTGCACCCCCTCCTATTGCTATAATGCCCAAAATTATGTTCCCTCTCTCTCTCAAATTGGATTTGACATTCCAGTCAATGAAACATCCGTGCCCGTCTCCCTCTCGAATGAATTTTGGTTTGGTGAAAACCGGAAACAGACAAATGGCGCGCGTTTGGGGCATTACGTTGTCGAAAACCGCACCCTGTAAAAGGTCCATATTCTGATGAGCACCGCTCAAAGTGTTAAAAGTTCCATGTAAACTCTGGTCATCACCGTCCGATAAAATTTCATGAATGGACTACTATTTTAAAGCATAGCTTCATTCAGGTACTAATCCGTCTTGCGCCACATTGCGGCCGCGCTGCCTTACTCACCTCGAATATGCCCATTCCTATTGCACTATGATACCCATCCTTAAATAAACAGCAGGCATTTGTGATGGTAGAGAACCTACCATTTTTTAAAGGAAAAAATTTATATAAAGTTGAGATCCTAAACAATAAATTAAGGTGCACATCAAATTTTCACTATAAAAAGTTGTTTTGATTCCATAAAACCCTTAAATCTAATCATTTCGACCTTGAGATATATGAAACTTAAAAAAATAAATTTCAAGTTTTGAAAACAATGTATCGTATAACGCATTATCAACCTTATACAAACCGTACCTTGTATTTAATGATAAGGTGTTGTTTGCTCCGTGTGGAGTATGGTTCTACGGGATTAGTTTATTCATCTTGGGGTGCTCGAGCCGAGCATGCGATGGTGCAAGGGAAGAAGATACTGATGAGAGGACTTTGGCAACATGGTGGTAGACGTTTGTTTCGGGGAAAATTCGAGTGGGATATGATTTGCTTCTTTTGTTTGTTGGGCTTTCATTCTATTAACCTATCGCATGATGAAAATATAAAATGTATATAATAAAAACTGTTTATTTTTTAGCTAATGATGTCACAATTATTATTGGCAGTTATGTGTAGAATTAGACAGTTGGAGATATAACATTGTCTGGGCACAAAGTCTAAAATAAAGTTTTTTGGGTATTGTGATACATTTCAGATTTTACATCTAATGACTAAATGTAATTGTAACCTATTTATACCAAAAATGAAAAATTATAGTAGACAATCCCTTGGGAATAAAAAGAAAACACAGATGAATAAATGTCAAATGAGAGGGAATTCAACTTACGTGCATCCAACTTTTGTGTTCATTGTATCATTTATGGACACAATGGTCTCTTTTAAATCTTGATATTTGGGGAATCATATACAATTAAGTTTTTATTGGCATTTGTAATAGTTATCTTTAGAGCTTATAACAACCTTCTTTGCTTGCAGTCTCCACTATTCATTTTAAGCCGATCATGGAGCCATACTTGTTTTGCTTGTCGTGCACCTTTATTTGAAAAGAATACGAGTGTGATGGGCTCTAAATACACATAGCCCTCATCTATGAACTTCAAATATTAAAAAAAAAATTGACTCATATAATAATATGAAATCAAACGAGTCTATTATCATCAGTCTATGGAGAAAGACGGATGTCATAATACCATAACAATTTGCTTCTCAATTAATGTAACAATGTCACACTAGCTCAAGACTCACAATAAAAAAGATAGAAGAAAAACAATCAATATAAGGTGGAAGAAAAACTTTAATTCAAAGATGAAAAATAGAGTACACAAAAGCATTACAACATTGACACCCAAGATTAACCTTAGCACATGTGGCTCCATTTTCTCACCACACACATCTCTTTAAATAGATGTTTTTACAACCATATTTACTATAATAGCTACCCACTTGCAACCATAACTACTGACCACCTAGTAGTTCTATAATTTCTTATTGTACAAAGTTATAATATATGGGAAAGCTTTTTATGTTCCCCTACAACATAGAAGTTATATCCTCCCCCTGTTAACCAGCCGTCCATTTTTTATCAATAGAGCTACTCATTGTTTGATCTTAGATCCGATGCTTCAAAGTATTTTATTTTTAGTTTTTTTTAATACAAAATGTTTGAACATGAAATTTGGTACGTGTCATATTTTCATTGGGGTGCACCTATAAAAAATAGTAACAATAAATTATCGATAAAAATAACAACCAAAATACCCCTTGAAACTTTCAGGGGTATTTTGGTTATTTTATGTTATTGAAAATATTTTTTTTATAGTTTTCGTTAGTGCGAGTTTAATAGACGAATGGCCGTCCAAAATTTGGTGTCAAAATAGTTTATAAAAATAAAACAGTGTAGAGACGTGACATTGTGATTGGGGCAATCTTAGCCCTCCATTAAAAAATGGACGGTTGGATAAGGGGAGGATAGAACTTCTATGTTATTGGGATAACATAAAAAGCTTTTTTTACAAATATAATGTCACTACAACACTCAAAATAAAACAATAAAACTAATATGATTTTTTAAAAATACACTTTTACAATTTTAACACACCGCTCTTTTTTTTTTAATATAAGCCTTTTGGCCGGCAATTATTCTATAGGAATATGCACGACATATGATAGATGTACTTCATCATGAGAGGAGTTTTTTCAAGAAAAAATACATCTGGAATCTCTAAAATTAGAATCACTACCTTAAACTTTAACAACTCATTGTTGCCCTCAACGAAATCCTAATTCTATGCTACCGTTCAAGACAAGCCACCGCCATGGTAGCTTACCCTCTTTCTCTTATGAGCTCCCACCAACTGAGAGAGAGAAGAGAAGGGTGATGACTCCAGGTAACAGTTTTATACTAATACAATCAAACAATCTTCAAAAAAATATGGTACTCATTTGTTTGACCCTATTTTTTAAAGATGTACTATTTTCATTTTGATGAACGGCCATAAGTAACAAAATAAAACTTAAAAATGTTTTAACTCTTTTAACTCATGTAGGCTAAGTGAGATGTTTAGATCTAGGAATTTTGTTTATTTCCCAGATTATTTTAGATGACTTTGTTATCATTAGACAAACAATTTAGAATATAAACAAATTTGATTTTAAGTCTAACACAATTCAGTGTAGGTTAAAAAATTTATTTTAGTGAATTGATCGTATGCTAAAAAATTAGTGTCAAATAAGTACTTCTAAAACAAAATTTGAAAGTGTGTTTCACTATATATTATAGCCACATGAAATCAATCTCTCTCTCTTACACACACACATATATATATATATATATATATAAGATGATACGGTACGTCGATGGGTGTACCTGTAAGAATATGCCCAACAACCTAGATTGAATTTGAGCAAATTTAACGGTCACAACCTCATTTCGTGTTTTAATTTTATTTTTATTTTTACAAATCTAAATCACTTGAAATTTAGGCGTATGTTATTCTCATCAAGGCGCACGTAATAAAAATATCACAAAAATAATTCGTAAAAAAAAATTTGGCCAAAATACCCCCAAAAAGTTATTTCATGTAAAATAGTTTTTTGATATTTTTATTAGATTCGCCTATTTTTTTAATAACACACGTCTAAAATTTCAAGTGGTTCGAACTTGTACAAAAAAAATTAAAATTTAAACACAAAATGAGGTCGTGACTGTCAGATCTGGGTCATTGGGTGTTTATTGTGGCAGTACACACATGGGTGTACAGGATATATATATATATATATATATTGTTTTAGTATTTTTCCAATTAATTGGGGTCTGCTACATGAATACTGGTTCTCCATTTTGTTTTATTAAAAGGCTACGTCCTCAGTGAGACTATAAATCCTCATATCTCCCTATATATATATGGACCTATAATGAATAATAGCTTCGGTCCTACTCTCAACTATCAAATCTTGATCGGATGGTTCAAAACACGTATAACTATTTAAATTTTAATATTTTTTCTGCAAAATGGATCAGATGGAATTTTGGACATGTGTACTAAAACTTAGGGCGTATAAGAGAAAAAATATAAAAAAAACATTTTATATAATTTAAAATGACCAAAATACCACTAAAAATGTTGATGAGATAATTTGATAATTTAAAAACTTTAAAATATTATTTTATATAATTTTTATATAGTGAGATATGGTGTCAAGTATATACCCCTAAATTTTTAGTTATATATTTTCAACCATCCAATTAAGATGTGACATCTGGGAGGAAGACCTAAGTTGCTAATCATTTTACGTCCATACCTATCCACATACACGCACACACACACACACACACACACACACACACACACACACACACACACACACACACACACACACACACACACATATATATATATATATATATATATATATATATGAGCCAAACAGCCAAGATTGAATCTTGGCCGATCTAACGGTCACGACCTCATTTCGTGTTTGAATTTTAATTTTTTCTACAAATCCAAATCATTTGAAATTTTAGATGTGTATTCTTTTCATCAAGCTACACCTAATAAAAATTTAAAAAAATAATCCGCAAAAAACAAATTGATCAAAATACCCCCAAAACTTTATGGGGGTATTTTGATCAATTGTTTTCATGTAAATATTTTTTTGATATTTTTCAAAGATTCACCTATGTTTGATGAACACACGCCTAAAATTTTTAGTGATTTGGATTTGTACAAAAAAATTAAAATTCAAACACTATCGGGCATCTGTGATCATAAAAAATCTCGTTACAAATATAAGTTTGAAAAAATTTCTCATTATAAAGAAGAGTAAAAATTAAATATTGAAAGATACAATAGAAAATTATATGGAGGATTAACAGGTTGTCAATAATCTAACTCTCCAACCCTAGCAAATCCCACAGATACAATTTTTTAAAAAGAAATCTCATTATAAAGAGCACTAAAAATTAAATATTGAAAGAGGCAATAGAAAATTATACCGATGATCAAACAAATTGTCAATAATCTAAGTCTCCAACCGCAACAACTCCTACAACTTAAAACACTAAAACTTTAGTTAAAAAAAATCAGAAGTTAGCAATAAACTAATAATTGAGGACTAATGTATATAAAATTTGAAAATCTTGATAATTTTATAGACTTATTTAAAATAAAAATTAAAATAGCTAAATTACAGCTATTAGTTACATATGTAGCATGGGATCTTAACACATATCAACAAAGATTGAGAATGCAAAAAACATGCACGGCTATCTTTATGTATACTTAAATCCTCCATACAGACATAGACAAACTCAAATCATCATAATCCTAGACGACTAATTCATAATAATAAATGTGAAATTTTCTCATTGTGATTATAACCAATTTTCACATTATATTATTATATTTATATTTAAAATTTATCAACGATTTCTTTTATGGGAAAAGTTTCTATACTTCCCCTACATCATAGAAGAATTATACTTCCCCTACTATCCAGTCGTCCAATTTTGATCAAGAGAGCCACTCATCGTTTGATCTTATATCCGACATCGCAAAGTATTTTATTTTTATTTTATTTTATACAAATTTTATGAATATAAAATTTGTTACATGCAATCTTCTCATTGGGCACACCTATAAAAAAAAATATTATAAATAATTTTTTGATAAAATATGATGACCAAATACCCCTTGAAACTTTTAGGGGTATTTTGGTCATTTTATTTTATTGAAAATATTGTTTTTGTATTTTTCACTAATGCGACTTTAATAGAAGATTGGACCTCCAAAATTTGGTGTCAAAATAATTTATATAAAAAAATTTAAAATAAAATAGTGCAAAGACATGACATTGTAATTGGGGCAATCTTAGCCCTCCATTCAGAATGAATCGTTGGATAAGGGGAAGTATATAAGTTTTACTCGGGGAAGCATAAAAAGCGTACCCTTCTTTTATTATATGGACGTGTTTGTTATTTTTTAGATCTCCTTACATTTACACATTCAAATGAGGGTGAAAAGAAAGAGAGTTCACGTGGAGAAGAGAGAGATACATAAATCCTAAATTTAGAAATTGTCAATATAAAATATATATAAGATATGTGAGAATTGACAGATTTTAGGAGACGAGGATAGATGAATTTTTCCAATACGCGATTGCAGGTATCTGTTGTTATCTCTTGGACAAACTGGCGTGGCATAATATCGACTTAAACAATTTTTTAATGTACTTTAACGAATTTGAAAGAAAAAGGCACAATTTTTTTAATGTACTTTAACGAATTTGAAAGAGAAAGGCACAATTTTTTTAATGTACTTTAACGAATTTGAAAGAAAAAGGCCGGATATCGATTTAAACAATTTTTTTAATTTACTTCAACGAATGAAAGCAAAAGACTCAACATTTAAATGAGTGTGGCAAGTTGGGTGAGAGGTGTATCTCAAATTACACACCATGATTAATTAGAAAAAAAGTCCGAAGATAAGAGAGAAATCAACTCTCGATTCCATTTTCTACACAATAACACCATCTTTTAACGAAAAAAAGTCCAAGGATAAGAGAAAAATCAACATCTCTCAATTCAGAATTCTCCGTACAAAAAAAAACATCTCTTAATTCCATTTTCTACACAATAACAACATTCGTTAACTAAAAATAATAGCTTAGCTTGTTTTGCTTATTTATTTTTATATTATTATTATATATATATTTTATGCTTTTGTAAATATAGACTCTCACTTACTTCAATCCATAACTAAAACATCCCATGCAATGAAAATTATAGTAGAGAATTATACTAAAACTAATGAAACATGCGACATGGAAAAAACACTAATAACTGAATTCTCACCAATACCGATACCCAAAAAAAAGCAAAAGACATGTAAAGAAGCTAATGTAGAGTAAAGGGCTTGGGCATGCGCCCTTTTAGGGTTTTCTAACTTCTTAATTAACGTGAGAGAGATAGAAAGAGGGGCATGCATGCATGCATTGAGAAAGGTTATCATGCTCTTGGATGGAGAATCCCCTTGGATATGAAAACAATCTTAATGCATATCTTTATCTCAATTTGAGGTGGGGATAAGAACCCATTTTAAGAAGTTTGAAACAAAAAATAAGGAAAAGATATCTCCTATTTTTCAAATTAACCTACGAAAATAATCTCTCTCCCTACAAGCTCTACTCTCTCTGTCTTCCTAAAATCTCTACACTTCTCACAAATATCTCTCCCTCGTGAATTTGAGTTGGACATAGGTACCCATTTTGAGTTTGAATCATATCAGTCTCTGCACGGTTGAGATAATGAACATCTACTCTTGATGTATATATCTTTTTCTTTAGTGAATTTGAGTGGGAGATAGGCATCCATTTTGAGTTTAGAATCATATCAATGAGATAGGTACCCATTTTGAGTTTAGAATTATATCAATTTGAATTGGAGATAGGTACCCATTTTGGGTTGGAATCCTATTAATCGGTTGAGATAATAAGGGAATTAAAAGAAGGAAATATGGTAATATATAATAGTTCTATCTTACTCCAATATTCATGTTTATCTATTTTGTTAATGATAATATTTTGTCAATATTTTATGTATATTTATTTTATCAATAATTTTGTATACTAACTTTCCAGCGCCACCGAACACCTTTCTTTTAAAATTTGTAGATATCGTTATCTCCATTTTTCTCTACTCTCTTACGTCTCTCTCGTATCTCTCTTCTCTACGTACTCTCTCTTACCTCTCTCTCCTCCACGTGTCCACCTCTGTTTCTCCTATTTCTCAAATTAACATATGGAGTAATCTCTCTTTTTAAAATCTTTACTCTCCCTTTTTCTAAAATCTTAACAATCTCTCTCTCTAAAATCTTAACAATCTCCCTTTTTCTAAAATCTTAACAATCTCTCTCTCTAAAATCTTAACAATCTCCCTTTTTCTAAAATCTCTACTCTTTTCGCAAAATCTTAACCATCTCTCTTTTAAAATCTCTACTCTTGACCCTTCCTAAAATCTCTACTCTTCCCCCAAAATCTCAGCTCTTCTCGTTGTGAATTTGAGTTAGAGATAGTTATCCATTTTGAGTTAGAATCCTACGATCTTTCTTTTTCGTGAATTTGAGTGGGAGATAGTTACTCATTTTGAGTTTGAATCTTACCATCTATTTTTTCGTGAATTTGAATTAGAGATAGTTACTCATTTTGAAGTGGAATCCTATCAATCTCCGTATAGTGACATATTAGTAGGTGTGTCTTATTCGAATATTTGGTTAATAACATATAGCAGGTCTCTTTTACTTCAATATTCATGTGTATCTATTTGGTTAATAACAATATATTTATATTTAAAATATCCATGTGTATGTATTTGGTTAATAACCATATTTATGTATATTTATTTTATTAATAATGGTACATGCCAAACCTTGTATCTACTATTACTCTAATATAACTCCTCTTGCTCCAATATTCATGTGTATCTATTTGGTTAATAATAATATTTAAATATATCTATTTTTTTTATGTATATCTATTTAGCTATTATTCCATTATGGCTCCTGTTGCTCCAATATTGATGTGTATCTATTTGGTTATTAATAATATTTAGACATATCTATTTTTTTTTATGTATATCTATTTGCTTAATAATGGTCTCTGCCAACTTTTGTAGCTCCTCTCACTTCAATCCTCTAGAAGTTACATGCCCTACATATACTCTTGCGATACGGGTCGTCCCTCCCTTAATTCTGGTAGTATAGATAAGCAAATAAGTTAAGGCAAAAAAATCTAAAAATCTAACTATGAAAATAACTATATTTATAGAGTATTCCATGTATATTGTCTACTATTTAAGGCAAAAAATTACAAAATAATGAAAGAAAACCTTTACGTACCTTTACCAGTGATTTAAACTTTTTTAAGCATCATTAAATGGATATGATACCTTAACAAAACTTTGTTTTATCGTAAAAGTATACACATATTAGAAAATAATACGCTGGAAATAAAAAATAATATGCTCTAAATTAAAGAATCAATAAAGAATATTTAAAAGAAAAAGAGGATAAGGGAGAGCGGATGAAATTCATTGAGAGATAGAGATAGCTTTCAATGAGATATTTAATTTTTTATTGCTTTCAATAAGATATTTAGTTTATTATTAAAGTAAGTAATTACATGATTGTTTTGGAAAGAAAAAGATTTTTTGTTAAAAAAAAAAGAACCTCCTCTCACTCTTTCCATGTAACTCCCTCTCATGCCTTGGCTTTCTCTCGCACCCCCTTCTCTCTCCATACCCTCCTCTTTTCCTCTCTCTCCATACCCCCTACCCTATTCAAAATATTTTAAACCTTCATCTTGCTTATTTGAAATTTTTAAAATTGAGTAAGAAAATAATTTACTAAATTTAGGATGAGATAAGGATTACTAAATAATAACTTTCTGTTAAGAAAAATAAATCTTAAAAGCATTATAGTTTGTAAAATCATATGGGTACTATTTGATTATTGTTTTGAAATTTTTTAAAATCTAATAAAAAATTTCAACTTTCTTCTCTATCTATCCCGAAAGATGGGTACGCATCTCTCTCTGCACCCCCGCTTGTTCCTCTCTCTACATAATCACCATCCCATCACGCTCTCTCTCAACATATCTCTTATCATTTGTCCATTCACTAATTTATTAGATTAAAAAAAAATTCAGGATAAACATATAGTTTCTAAAATCCCCAATAGAATCTACAAATTCCCAAAATAATCTTAAAAAAAAATCCCCTAATGACGGTTACAAATGAGCAATTAAATAAATCTTAAAAACATTATAGTTTCAAAAATCAGATGGGTACTATTTGAATATTTCTTTAAAAATTTTTGAAATCTAATTAGAATTTTCAACTTTCTTATCTATCTTCCCCTAAAGATGAGTACGCATCTCTCTCTACACCCCCGCTCTTTCCTATCTACATAATTGTTAGAGGGTTTCATTATTTCAAATACATAATTGTTAGAGGCTTTCATTATTTCAAATACATAATTGTTAGAGGGATTCATTATTTCAAATTGTGAAGATTTAGAGAATCGATCTATCTTTTTTCAACCCAAAGGAGATAATTACAATTATATGTCAAATATAATCATTATGGGGATTTTATAGGATATATGCTATTTTTAGTTGTAAATCCCTGGATTGTAGGGCTTTACAATTTGAAATAATGAAACCATCTATAAAATCCCCATAATCAAGAGATTATATTTGGCATGTAATTGTAATATATAATTATCCCTTTGGGTAAATGAAAAAAAGATAGATCAATTCTCCAAATTTTTACAATAGTCCCTATCCTCTCACGCCTTCTGTCTCCATATCTCTTATAGTTTGTCCATTCACTAATTTATTAGATTAAAACAAAACTTTTTAGAACAAACAAGCATCCATTTTAAAGATGGATGCAAATAGGTGGTCCATCTGAAAACAATTGAAACTATCTGTCCAAATGTTCTATTAATGGAATTACTATTCCAGTTTTCAAATTTTATTTATTTTTTCATATTCATATTTTCCATGTTAAAGATTATATATTCTTTAATTAGGATCAATTTTTATTTCAAAAATAAATTTATTAAGGGACCCGTGTTTCTACATGAACGGGCTTTGCCCCATGCTAATCTCGTTTCAATATTTTTAAGAGACTTTTTTTTGAAATCCTCCTGAAAAATTCAACTTTCTTCTCTCCAAAATAGGAGCGTCCAACTTTCTTCTTTTTCTCTCTTTTTTCTAACGATGGGTACTTATCTCTCTCTCACCCCCTAAAAAAACAGGTGAATATCAGACCATCTTTTTAGCATTAGGGCCCGTTTTTATTTTTACAACATTGTTCTTAACCCTGGCTTGTATACATTATAGGTACAAGGAGGTCAAGATTATTATAACGGTTGAATGTGAAATCAACTATTTAAAATAAAAGGTTTTTAATATTGTGATATATTTCAATCTATTTGATTTTCATATCTAATGGCTAAAGATGATTTTGACCTCTTTGTGCTAAAAATAAATAATGACGTAGTATACATCCCATTATATAACACATATATTTTTTATTTTTTATTTTGACCCAAACTTGACCGACCATAGGAAAGTCTAGATGGGTCTTCAATTTGTGGTTTCCAATCTATTTTGTCATAAATAAAAAACATATATATCGTTTTGGATCTAACTCGACCCAACCTGTTTACCTTGTAGATAACCTCATAATAAATCAGCAAGAACATTAATGAGAGATATACACTTCCTTATCTAATCACGAATGAAAACCCTATTTTTTAGCACATTCCCCTTCTCTCACGGGAAATGAGACCAACTTCCTTATCGAATCACGAATGAAAACCCTATATTTTAGCACATCCCCCCTTCTCTCACAGGAAATGAGACCAACTTCTTTATCGATTCACGAATGAAAACCCTATTTTTTAGCACATTCATTCCCCTTCTCTCACCGTAAATGAGACCAAGTCCATCCCAACTATATAAATGGTTGATAACCTCTCAAAGTCAAAATCAAAATCATCCTTCACCTCTGTTTAAAATAAAACCCCTTGGGGCCCCCATTCGATATATCAACTGAAACCTGACCTGACCTGACCTGCGTCGATTCGATTCGATTCGATTCGATGCGATGCTTTACTTGGGTAAAAACCCCTCCCTCGCCCTACCCGACAAAGATAAGCACCCATGGAAAGCCCAAAGCCACACTTCCATCTTCCCTATAGACAAATCGGGCTTCTTTCAAGAGCTCTCCCTCCTACACAAGCCTCCAACGCAATACTACGGCTGTGACGCCCAAAGCCCGACCACGCCCACGACCACGACCACGCCCACGCCATGGCAGTGGTGTGCGTTTCCGACCACGTCGTCTGAGTTCCGAGCCATGCTTGTTCCACTCCCTCCAGAAGGTTCACGGCCCTTAGTCATCGCTCCCAGCACGGGTGACATCTTTTGTATGCGCACCCCCTTCTCCTCCTCCTCCTCCTCTCCAAGCTTCTTGTGGAGATACTCTCCCAATGCCGATCCCGAAACATGGGAACCCCTCTGCATCCCATCGTATGCATCGCTGGTCACCACCTGCAACCAACACCTTGGCAGGAAATCGTATGTGCCATTGTCCACCATCACAGCCACGTTGCTCGGACACCACCTTTATGTAGCCGGTGGCCTGCCCGTCCCCGCTGCTTCCCGCTATGACCTGCATGCCAAGACATGGGAGCGCCTCCCCGACATGCACCATCTCAGGGTGCAAGCAGCCTCGACCGAGTGCGAGGGGCTGATCTATGTCGTGGGCGGTAGGGCACTCGATACCAGGTACTCAGCGGAGGTCTACGATCCAACGGCCGGTGCTTGGACCCTGATCAAAGATTTTGTTCCGCAACCCGCCGAGGAGTGTGTCGTGGCCACGCTTGGAAAGCGGCTGGTGATGCTGACGAGGTCAAAGATCGAGCCCGAGTGGCAACTCAGGGTGAGGGATGGTGAAGCATGGCACGAGCTTGGGGAGGTGCCCGACAGCGTGGGGCAGGGTTGGCGAAGGGCGGAGATGGTGCCAGTGGGAAATGAGATATGGGTGGTGGAGGATCGGTGGTGGATGTTGAAGTGCGTGGGCGGAGGGATTCGGGTGTGGCCGACGTTTTCAGGGCCTGGATTTTGGCCTGAGGGAAATGCCGTAGGGGGCCGTGAGGGGTTTGCGAATGCGTTTTCGTTGGTGGATGGCGGCAAAGGGGTGGAGTGGAGGAAGATCCCTATTTTCTCTGTGCCCGTTAAGGGTTTGTGAATGCGTTTTCCAAGGGGTGGGGTGGGGTGGGGTTGGGTGGGGTGGAGGAAGATCCTTATTTTCTCTCTCAAGAGGACGAGGACGAGGACGAACCGTGGCTTGCTCTCTGAGCCACCCTTCTTCCACGAATAAAACATAGTTTTTCCCGGTGCAAGATTCCGATTTTAGTTGAGATAAGACTATATGGAAAGAAACTAGGAAGATTAGATTTTAGTTGAGATAGGCCGCATGGAAAGAAACTAGGAAGATTATGAGTAGCTTAGGTTGGGACTCCAAGGGAGTCCATTTTGGTTAACAATTTATTTTCTTGGAATTATTTTTTTGCAGGTTTTCAAAAGGTGGGTCATGACAATTAAACAGATTTTGCAGTGAATACATTTTTTGTTCATTCTTGTATAGCTTTCTTGTTAAACGTGAACTTCTTGCCGTAACGAAAATTTCAATTAACATTAGAAATTGTTATTTGGGAATTTAGAGCAAAATTATTTTTAGGTTTGGGAAAAAATAGTTGACCCAATTTCAATATTCGGTATCAAGTTCGATGGCGACTCCATTAGTTTCATTGGTAATTTCAATGGGGTTAGGAATATAAAGTATACATTTCAACACATATAAAGTTATTTGGGAATTTAGAGCAAAATTATTTTTAGGTTTGGGAAAAAATAGTTGACCCAATTTCAATATTCGGTATCAAGTTCGATGGCGACTCCATTAGTTTCATTGGTAATTTCAATGGGGTTAGGAATATAAAGTATACATTTCAACACATCTATGCTTTGTAACAATGTTTCAAAACTGGATCGATAGGGTGGATCGTTCATCCCATATGTCGTGAAATGGATCGGTCTTGATGGGT
This sequence comes from Amborella trichopoda, assembly GCF_000471905.2. Next base: position 46,467 of record NW_006497417.1, read on the forward strand.
GATTAGAAAAAATATTAAAAATTAAAAATTAAAATAGGGGTTAAAGGAATGGGGATTTAGGGGGGAACCTAATAAAGCATTAGACAAGCTTTAAAAAAATTAAAAAGAGAAAAAAATAAAAAAGAAAGTGAAAAACTGCTTTGTAGTATTGCCTTATCCTTTTGTTTTTAAGAAATATAATTGTAATTTTTTATAACAGCAGGAAGTTAGACCTAAAAGTTCCAATTTTCTATAGAACTTTTTTATTTGGTATTAATAGTGGTAAAGTAAATGCTTCTTTGTTTTACAAAGTTTACTTTTGCTTTTTTTCGCTCTCCCAAGCTTCTTCTCTCTTGAGCTCCCCCAATATAAACTTTGGGCTCGCTTGAAGTCAAGCGTCTTCAACCACAAGCATTACTCTCTCTAATGATGTGGTCATGAAGCCGAGCGTCTTCAACCACAAGCATTACTCTCTCCTATGATGTTTAAAGAGAAGCATTACTCTCTCTAATGATGTTTAAAGAGTCCAAGGTTACACAGGCTTCCATATTTCTAGAACTTTCAAGTTATCAAACAAGGATTCCAGAACTTAGGTATCAATGGTTCTAACTTCCAAGGAACCAGAACTTCCAGATTTCAAAGAATCCTAGGCTTCCCATTGCCAAATGTTGCCTTTAGGAACCTCGAGAGAAACTACTTTCTATGGCCCCTCCAGCATGGTTAGCATGGTTAGTAGAGGCCAGAAGCCATAGGATATGGCCCCTCCAGCATGGTTAGTAGAGGCTAGAAGAGGCCAAAAGCCATGGGATATGGCCCCTCAAGTATGGTTAGTAGAGGCTAGAAGTCATGGGATATGGCCCCTCCAGCATGGTTAGCATGGTTAGTAGAGGCCAGAAGCTATGGGATATGGCCCCTCCAGCATGGTTAGTACAGGTTAGAAGAGGCCAGAAACCATGGGATATGGAGAGGCTTCTCCCTCCAGCATGGTTAGCATGCTTAGTAGAGGCCAGAAGCCATGGGATATGGCCCCTCCAATATGGTTAGAAGAGGCTAGAAGCCATGGGATATGGCCCCTCCAACATGGTTAGTAGAGGCTATGGCCCCCTCCAGCATGGTTAGTAGAGGCCAGGAGCCATGGGAATGATAGCACATAATCTCAAGATCTCAAATGCTCATATAACTCTCCAAGAATTCAGTCTCTTTAGAAGAATCCAATGCAGCCTCTTTAGTAGAGGCAAGAAGCCATGGGAGCCTCTCACTGATGAAGTCCTCCTACAATCTCGGTTTCTAGCGTATAATTTCAAATGGTCATATAACTCTCCATCTCTCTACTCTCTTCGCACGCCTCTCCTCCTACAATCTCGGTTTCTAGAGTATAATCACAAGATCTCAAATGCTCATATAACTCTCCATTTCATCCCCTGTAAAAAAAAAACCAATAAACCATACAACAATGAACCACTCTCTCTGATTGCTTCATGTTCCTTCATCATCTTTCTCTGTCCAAAATCACGAAACAACATCTATGCAACTCTATTGCCCAATTGGACAACTCTATTGCCCAATTGGACATCTCTATTGCCCAATTGGACATCAAGGTGAGCTTTAAAACCCTAAAGAAAATCCTCCCGTACCTCTAAACTAGGCTCAATTGGCATGTTCCCTCTGAACTTTTCAGGCTCATAGAGCTGCCCCAATTGCCCCAAAAGCCCAATCATGCATGCATAATGGCCATCATGCGGCATTAGTCCATGGTGGTCTTTTCTCATAAAATCAAAGTAACGGTGCCCTTTCTCAATCATACATGCATGGCTACAAGCACAATGTCACGTTTCTACACTGTTTTATTTTTAATTTTTTTTATATAAATTATTTTTACACCAAAGTTTGGGAGTCCAATCCTCTATTAAACACGTGCCTATAAAAAATATTCCCAATAAAATAAAATGACCAAAATACCTCTGAAAAATTCAAAGAGTATCATTATATTTTATCAAAAAATTATTTTTAATATTTTTTATAGGTGCGCCCAAATGAGAAGATGGCACCTACCAAATTTTATATTCATTCAATTTGTATAAAAAAATTAAAAATAAAATACTCTGAGTCGTTGGATCTAAGATCAAATGGTGAGTGGCTCACTTGATCAAAATTGGACGGCTAGATGGTAGGGGAAGCATATATTCTATGCTCTATAGTAAGTATATAAACCTTTTCATGACTTCTTCTTTTTCTTTTTTTTGCCTATAATACTGTAAATGTTGCCAATAATATAAACACCTAGTGCGCGCCTAAAGACACGTGATTATCATCATATTACCAGATGACTAAGGCTACGAGTCGGGTCCGGTTGGACCCGGATCCAGACCCAAATAATATTCAAGTCCAAAATTTGGACTTATACCCAGACCCAAGGTCGGGTATATACCCCTCGTATCCATTGGACAACCAAACTAAGTGGTACTTCAAAAATTCTCTAGAAGATGTTGTTTCCATGTCAAAAAGCCTAAAATCCAATTGCTTTCCACGTGATTAAAAAAACATTGACTATCAAGGAAAAAACAATTTTTTTTAAATACATAAAAGAAAAAATGCAAAGCAAATAAATCAACAGCGATGATTATTGATATTAATTTGACTGATAGGAAATTTTATTAATATTAAAGTAATACCATCGTTTATATGCTTTCAAAGTTAAAATACATTTTAAAAGCATGAAATAATTTAAAATATAACATTTCTTAAACTTTCAAAAAATAAACTCTCAACGAAGGAATTTATGAGCAGTGGAAGAGTTAAAGCAACTTAGTCATTTTAATTAGTTGAAAATGGAGTCATTGTTGTCTTGTTGATAAACGTGAGGAAATGGCATGGATTTCATCCTTGGAGGTGACCACAATAATTATTTTTATCTATAACCACTACTACAACATGTATGTACAGTCAAAATAACAATGCTTCTTTTATTTGAAAACCACATTTCAGTGAGAACTCGAATAATATTTATATTGACTCTACATGCATGATTTAGGCCATACAAACACTGGTCCCTACATTTTTAAATGATGAACATCTCACTACTTTCAAACAGATTTATGCATAACAGTTCTTTAATGAAATTAATTAGTTTTTTGTTATCTCTTGATAATTATTACCAAAGTAGACATGTAAATGCATTGGAGTTGCAATCTGCTATAGAAGAGAACCAAAATGTTTCACTTTATAAATGTAGCACCTAATCCTTAATTTCATAGTAATTCAGCAATCCTTTCATAATATAAGTAATACGACGAAAGGATTGCTGAATTATCATGAAATTAAAAATTGGGTGCTTCATTCATTCATTAAAAGTAATCTTTTGGTTCTCTTTTATACCAGAATGCAACTCCAATGCATTTTCTATTTTGGTAATAATTATCATGAGATAACAAAAACTAATTAATTTCATGTAAATAATTGTTATGCATAAAAGTGTTTTTACCCCAATTGTATTCTAGGAGTACACTAACTGTTTTTATCCCAATTATATCCTAGGAGCTTACTAATCAGGATAGATCGTGTATCAGAATTTTTACCCCAATTGTACTCTAGGAGTACACTATTTTATTTTACTTTTTGAACATTAACAGTAAGTTTTCATTGAGAAAATGAGAGATTACAAGAAGAAAAAGAAAATTCAGAGGAAGGATAAAAAAAAAAAAAAAGAGAAAAGGAGGAAGGGAGAGTAGAAACGAGAAAAGAAGAGAGAACAAAGGAAAGAAAAAAGAGAACTACGAAGAGTTTAATTTTGCTAAAGCATCAGCATCGCCATTTTTCTCTCGGTTGATATGAAGGAACCGAACCTCCTTGGAAGCTAAAGCCAAACAAAATTCATCCATAATTGAGAACCATTCCCAAGGGATTGAAGAGGGTTGAGAACACCATCGAATAACATTAGTTGAATCGCCTTCAATAAAGATTTGTCCATGATCCGTTGAAAGCCGAGAAACCCCTTCCTTGACCACTCTTAACTCAACCTCATTGATGTCATAAATAGGCAACTCCTCAAAATAAGAAAAAATGGATAGGTCTTCACTATTTCTAAGGAGCGCCCCAAATCCTACTTTTCAATTTTCTTGTCTCACACTTCCAACAAAAATTAAGCTTAAGTCGACCGTTAGGAGGGGGTATCCATATGGAGGATTTGATGATTTTGACCTACCTGTGAAATAGCAAATCCCCCAAATTGGTGAAAAAAACCTCTTTAGGGTAGCCATTGTAGCAAAGAAGAGCTTGAGCCCATTGAATCGAAAGATGTTAAACTCTCTTGAAAGTGATCTTCTTATCACACTTAGTCGCTTAAAAAATTCTTTGATTTCTTTCTTTTCATAAACAAGAAAGAAAGGCAGCAATAATAGTGTGCCACAATTGAATTCCTGATTTAGGGAAAGGGGGATTGAGCACTTGAGCAAAAAAATCTTGAATGTGATTTGGCATAATCCATTGCCACTTAGACAGCCTTGAGATGGAACTCCAAAGGAAAATTGCATAAGGACAGTGCCTGAATAAATGATGGCAATCCTCATCAACTAGAAGACAAAAGAAACATACATTAACCATAATTTTTCCTCTTGTTCTCAATTGATCTTGTTGGAAAAAATAAAATACGGTCCAGCAACCGAAGCGGGAGCAAAATAAAATAATCGGGAACCGGGTATCATACCTGAGTACTTGCACAACAACTTTGATGAACGTTTGTGGATATGATTGATCAACTCCTGTAGGCCTGTTCGACAATTACTAGAGCAGTTGAAATATGTTCCACACCACAAATCCCAAGCTAGATGGAAGCTCACGAACACTCTCACAAAATGCGAAAGTAGCAGTCCTAGCTCGACTTTCACGCACAACTCTATCTCTCAAGGCCGGTTTTTTCCTTAGAACTCGAATGAGAGAGGGATTTAACTCATTCTCTTTCACACTTTCTTTCTCACAATAGGAGCTCTCACACTTCTCACACCTTTCTCGTGTATGTGTTGTGAGGTGTGTAGAGACATCCACCCATCTCCGTTTTATAATGAGAGAAAGGGTCCTCTTATTCTTGAGGGAGTAACCTCATCATGAACAGGCGCCCTTATGGTGCATGGTGCATGTCATTCATAGGAGGGTAACCCCCTCATGAAGAGGTGCAACCTCTCCCCACCTCCCTTTATATTGTAACGTAAATCAAACATAAAGGGAGTGTGGTCCACTTGAGTATTCCATCATACTAGAGATGCACCCTCATGTCTACATATCTCACTCGTCTCGTATGTGGGAGGGGTTATATACCCAAATAAGAGTTGTCGTTCATTATCGCTTCGTAAGTATTCTTTCATACAAAGGAAAAATGCTTTGTGCGATCTACTGGAGCGAACATTTTGTTAGAGAGAACCATATCAAGTTTCCAACCAACTGGCATGGAACACCTTATCTCTCTAATATCTGCAAATCAAAAAATTGCTCCACTTGCCCTAGACCAGATTTGACCACACTAGACTAAGTTCTCAACTAATCCCTCATGGGCCTAGCTTAAAAGATTACTTAGCCCATTCGTACACAATTACTTTCAATGCGTACGTAATGTATATTGTTTTCTTGTGGTACCAAAATAGAGTGTGATATCAAATGGTCTTTCTCTTACAACATACATTATTATACTTTGACCCCGACCATTGTCTCAGCAATGTTTCAAACTAGTCTCATACTTGACCCTAAGGAGTACATGTCAAAGTGAATGATCGAAGTAAAGTTTTCTAATGCAGTCTAAGGTCTATGAGGGCGTCGTGAGTCACTTACTTATTAGCCTTGCACAATGGCAAAAAGAAATATAATCATCTTTTGCCACACGAGTAAGTGTTTTGGTCACTAATATAACACATGTGGTATGAATCATACATCATGGTGGATCACCTCAAATTTACGCCAGAATCCACACCATGTAGGTTATAGTCTTTTCGCAGCCACGCAATCGGTCGCCGCCTAGCGCCCCACAATCACATCCATGTGTCAACCTGAACATCCCTGATATTCATCCCTGGCTACTTACAGGCTACATGATCTTCGGGACGTCAATTTAAATAGATCATGTCAATTCCCTTATGGAATCTCATCTCCCTAGGTCGAGGTGATAAATACACCATGTATATATCGCATCCTCCAATAACCCAGATATTGAGTGTAGCTCGTGCGAGTAGTGAGCTTTAACCTACCGACAAATTAAATGATAATCTCTGCTGTGTGTGAATTAAAGAGCACAAACAATCCATCATAACACAAAATAACATTCATGTTTCTTATAATAGTGTACCAAGATCCTGTAAATTCATATGATCCTGAGGCCCATAGTTCTTACATGAGTTTGATGTGCGGCCTTGATAATTGCCTTAGTCAAGGGATCCGCCACCATTTCAGTTGTAGGAATATGAGTTAACACCACCTATTTATGTGTAATAATGTCTCAAATATAGTGATATCTAACATCAATATGTTTTGACTTTCTATGGTACTTTGGGTCTTTTGCAAAAGTAAGTGTCGTTGTATTATCACAAAATACAGCGATAGGCTCATTACCAGTCATGACAACACCCAAGTTTCTTAGGAATCTTCTCAACCATACGGCTTCTTGTACTACTCTACTACAAGTAATGTATTCAGACTCCATAATGGAGAGAGCGATACAGAACTGCTTCTTGCTACACCATGAGACTGCACCGCCTCCTAGCAAGAAGACATAACCTGAAGTCAATTTACGCTCATCTAGGTTTGTTGCCTAATCAACATCACTATATCCCTGTAACCTCAAATCGGCTCCTTGGAAACATAGTATTTGACTCGAGGTTCCCCAAAGGTATCGAAAAATCCTCTTCACTGCTTGTCAATGACCTTGTCCTGGATTACTCTGCTATCGGTTAACGAGACCCACTGCATAGACAATATCTGGACGCGTGTAGAGCGTCGCGTACATCAAACTACCAACAGCACTTGCATATGGAACACGGGACATTTTGTTTCTCTCAGCTTCTGTCTGCGGGCACATGTCAAGACTTATAATATGCCCTTTCTCAATTAGAGTATCTATGGGTTTCGAGCCTTGCATACAGAATCGCTCAAGAATCCTTTTGATATATGTTTCTTGTGAAATTGTAAGAAACCTTTGAGAGCGATTTCGATATATCTTAACACCGAGTATGTAACTCGCCTCACCCATGTTCTTTATCTCGAATTTGGAGAACAATCAGTCCTTCATGGTAACAAGTTACTCCATATCATTCCCAAGTAATAAAATATCGTCAATGTACAAAGACAATATCTGGATGCTTTTCTTATACTTCTTAATATATATACAATGGTCTTCTTGAAGCATTTCAAAATCATAAGTCATTATAGACCTATAGAATTTAATATATCACTGTCTTGATGACTGTTTGAGACCATATATGGACTTCTTGAGCTTGCAGGCTAGAGGCTACAAAACTTTTAGGTTGCTCCATATAGATCTCTTCCATCAAGTCACCATTTAGAAAAGCAATCTTCACATCTATTTGGAAGAGTTCCCGGTTCATGTGTGACGATTGTTAGGATTAGACGAATCGAGGTCATTCTTACCACAGGGGAAAATGTCTCATCGTAGTCTACTCCCTCAATTTGAATGAAACATTTCGCCATTATGCGGGCTTTATACTTATCTATAGTTTCATCTGCCTTTTTCTTGATTTTCAAGACTCACTTGTTTCCAATTGATATTCTATTAGGCGGCAAATCTATAAGTTCCCAGATTTGATTCAAGGCCTCTTGGAATGAGCTAAGCAAATATCCACTGATCCATAACAGGAAAATTCAAGGTCTTTTAGAATGAGCTAGGCTCATCAGCATCAAGTGAAATGCATGTGAGACCCTCTACTTTGAAGCATTTACGATAAACTTTCTCACGTTGACTCCTTCGAAGTTCGACTTATCATTCACTCTCAATAGGTGTCTCTAGCATGGTCGGTGACTTAATATGGGTCATATGTTCATTCTCAACCAATGGCTCACTCCCACTATCATTGACAATCATGGAAAAACTCTCATTATTACCCTTAAGTAAAGGAACCATCTCAATGTCTGTCTGAGATTCCAGCTCTTCATATAGCTCGTCAGATATACGAGACCGCTTTAAGGAATTTCATCTCTATAAAATCTACATCGCGAGATTCTATGTCCTTCATCCCTCCACCATCACATTCTTGACAGGACACATATCCCTTCTAGTGTGCAGAATATCTGACAAAAATGCACTCAAGAGACCACCTGTCTAGTTTCCATGTCAATTGAAAAGGGATGTGAACATGTATTGCTGACCCCCAAGGACATAAATGAGAAATATATGGATTTCTACCTGTCCATAACTTATAAGGGGTCTTGGGAATGGATTTTGATGGCACTCTATTAGAACATACGTCGTAGTGAGGAGTGCATTTCCTCAAATGATATTGGGAAGTTGGCGTGAGCCGTCATAGACTTCACCATGTCCAACAGAGTAAGATTCATTCTTTCTGCAACACCATTTTGTTACGGAGTGTAGGACATCGTTTCTTGCCTTGGGATTCCCTTATTCTCACAAAGCTTCTTAAATTGATCAGATAAGTATTCTCGCCCTTGATCAGTACGAAGAACCTTAATTCTTTTATCCAACTGATTTTTAACCTCTAGCATAAAGCGACGAAAGCAATCTATTGCTTGCGATTTATACGAGATTAGGTATACATACCCGTAGCAAGAATAATCATCGATAAATGTGATAAAATAACGAAAACCGTTACGAGCCATCTCATTAAATGGACCACAATTGTCGGAATGTATTATATCTAAAGGACTGGTTGCTCTTTTTGCTTTATAAAATGACTTTCTAGTTGATTTTTCAACTATACATGGTTCACAAATAGGCAGGTCTATTTTGGATAAAGGCAACAATCCTTCTTTGACTAATCGGATCATCCTATCTTTTCCTATGTGGGCAAGCCTAGCGTGCCACATTATGGAACTGTGTGTAATAGAAGATGTGGAAAGTGATAACAATGTCATATAGGTAGAAGGAAGGGAAAAATTAACATCATCATTATCCAAAATAAACAAGTCATTAAAAATCCGGTCATAACAGTGAAAACCATTTGGAAATATAAAGGTAGCATAATTAAGCATGAAACTGATAAAGCAACCGTCTCTAACTAGACAAAGAACTGAACGCAGACTTTTTATTATTCTGGGAGCATAGAGGATGTCATGGAGAATAAGGGTCTGGCCACTTCGGAATCGAAGTTGCTAAGTTCCAACCCCTAGCACATCCTCTGATGCACAATTCCCCCTGAAGATCTTCTGACTTCTAACCGGCAAAGTTTTGAGCTTAACGAACCCTTCTTGATCCCTTCCTATATGCCTTGTCGCTTCTGAATCCACAATCCACGCAGTAAATTGTGCATGAGCAACAGGAACCTAAGTGCAAATATTTGCATAGCTAAGGAAATTAGTTTGTACCTTTCTAAGTTCAAGACACTCGCGTGTATATTGGATATTTTTCTAGCAATTGTGGCAAGTTATTTCAGATTTGTCCCTTGTGTGTCTCTCGCATCTATGCCTGGCTTTTTTCTTTTCCTCAGTCTCTTGTTTAGGTTGCTCCTTCCTTTGAGGTGCCCCATTCGTAAACTTATCTCGAGGTTTACGGCCTCGACGCCTGCTTAATTGGGCAACTAGAGTGGTTCTAGCTCCAGAAGATGAGTGGAACTCAGCCTCTATCTCAAGGTGATGAGAAAGTTGGGAAAAAGTTGTTACAGCTTCATTATGCAGCATCAATGACTTTATGTTTTTTTAAGATTCTTGACGAGACCTAAGCAATCCGAGCATTTGTTGCTCGTGACTGAGATTGTTTTCAACGGCCTCTAGGTCACGTATCATTTGAGACTTTTTTGGATATGATCTGTCATTGACACATTTGGAGGCATTTTGTATGTCTCAGAAGCCATAGATAAGGCTCGTAACCGAGCCGCGGAAGTGCCAGCATACTTCTGCTGAAGCGCATTCCACATGGCCTTCGCCGTGGTGAATACCTCGAATTCACGAATGAGGTCATCAACCATAACACTTAGCAAAGTAAAGCAAGTGCTACGGTCAGCATTGTCCCATGCCGCACACTCACATACTAGTTCTTCAGCGGCACCTTGTTCAAGTTTTTGCTCATTTAGAAGGTATTGCATTTTCCTATGCCACATAGGAAAATTGCTCCCACTCAACTTTTTACCTTTAGTAAGATCCACGATCACATTTTTAAAAATCATTCTAAGTCAAAACAACAAAATTGCACCAATTAATATGGATGTCTCATGGTTTGTTTGATATATGGTTGCACTTAGATTATCATTTTTACGCTTGTTAATTGTCTAACTTCTTGAAAAAACTTGACTCTTAAAAGTCTTGATATGAAAATTTCACATGGCCACATTGAACTCTTACTTGTAATCAATATCAAGTTTCTTTCTTGGATCTAGCATCTAAAATATCTCATAATTTGCAAGCGGTGCACCTTCCTAGATCCACTCCCACTAAAAAAAATGCCCTTTTATGCGGCTTTAAAATGCCAAAAAACAATGAGTAGGGCCCACCATGCACAGCTTAGCATATGAAGCCTACCAAAATTAGTTTGTCATGATGCTCATGGTCTAGGATGCCTCAACTTGCATAGCCCATGCATAAGGCCAACATGACTATGTGGTCAGTAATAAGGTTACATGATGCACATGCATATGGTCTTAATATAACCATCATGTGCACTTTGCAGCATCATAGGCCAACCATCGCCAAGTCTTCACATGTAAGGCAGGAACGATAATGCCGGCATAATTGGGAACCCGGTTCCACGATGGCTCTAATACCAATGTTGGAAAAATGAAAATAAGGTCCAGCAACTGAAGCGGAAGCAAAATAAAACAACCGGGAGCCAGGTATCATACCTGAGTGCTTGCACAACAATTTTGATGAACGTTTGTGGAGAGGATTGATCAACTCCTGTAGGCACGTTCAATAACTACTAGAGCAGTTGAAATCTGTTCCACACCATAAATATTGAGCTAGGTGGAAGCTCACGAACACTCTCACAAAATACGATAGGAGCAGTCCTAGCTCGACTCTCACAATAGGAGCTCTCACACTTCTCACACATTTCTCATGTGTGCGTTATGGGGTGTGTAGAGACATTCACCCATCTCTTTTTTATAATGAAAGAAAGGGCCCTCTCATTCATGATGGAGTAACCTCCTCATGAATGGGCACCCTTATGGTGCATGGTGCATTCCATTCATGGGGGGTAACCCCCTCATGAAGAGGTGCAACCTCTCCCCACCTCCTTTCATGTTGTAACGTAAGTCAAACATGAAGGGAGTGTGGTCCACTTGGATGCTCCCTCACACTAGGGATGCACCCTCATATCTATAGATCTCCTGTGAGTACCCTAACTTGCTCCAAAAGCCATAAAAAGGCTCTAACCCTTTTGGGATATTAAAAGACCACACTTTGGTGTTTCTATTACTTGCATAAAAAATCCTATTATTGCTTACCTCATAATATAAAGAACTTACTAAAAAAGTCCATTAGGATTCAGTTCCCATACCAAGGAAGCATGTTTCTGAGGAAAAAAATAGAAAACGTTAAGCTTATGAAGCAAATCAATGAATTGATGTTCAGTTACTTCGTCCACTCTTCTTACCTTCCATTCACAATTGAACCCTTCACCATCTACCATATCAGAGAGCATAACACGTTTTGTAGTAGCCCATCAATAAACTTCTGGGAATTGAAAACGAAGGGGTAAATCACCTAACCACTTAGTAAGCCAAAATTTTGTCTTTTCTCCATTCCCAACCTTCATTTTGCTATAAACCAAAAACAATGATCGAATTGAATTAATCCCTTTCAACATCATGGAAGCTAATGTATTAGATTTCAATTTTTTTAGGATGAATTCATTCTCATCAATACCATATTTTGCAAAAATTATCTCTTACCATTGACTATGAGGTTGATTAAAGACTCTTCACCACCATTTACTAAGCAATGCATCATTCATATGTCTGAGCCTACGAATGCCAAAGCCTCCACCTTTCTTTGGTCTGCAAACCTTTTCCCATCAAACCAAGTTATATTTTTTAGGCAGAGGGGATCCACTCCAAAGAAAGTTTCGCATCAGAGATTCTAGCTTCTTGATCACTGCTACCGGTGCTCTGAACATCGAAAGAGAGTACACAGGTGTATTGGCTAGAGTGGAATTGATTAGAGTATTTCTAACCCCAAAAGAAAGGCATCTTCTCTTCAACCCATCAAGTTTATACTCAAATCTATCGACAATAGGATCCCAAGATGAAGTAAGAAGCTTGCCATCAGCCAAAGGGACACCGAGGTATTTAGCGAGAAGAGCTTCAACCTCACAACCCAACCATGCTACTCAGTAATCCAACTCTGAATCTCACAATTAATTCCTATGAGTTTGGATTTGTGCATATTTACTTTTGCCCCTAATATAAATTCATAACATTTTAGAAACAACCACAAATTTTGTACCTAGTCCACGTTGGCTAAAGGGCTGAGAAGAGTGTCATCTGCATATTGAAAATGAGAAATAGGTTCTTCATAACGGTGAATCCTAAGCCCATCAAAGAGACCATCCCTTACTGTCGAAGACATCATGAGGTTGAAAGACTCCCCAACTAGAGTGTAAAGGAAGGGCGATAATGGGTCCCCTTAGTAGAGGCTCCTTGATGCCTCAAAATACCCATAAGCTTTGCCATTGATAAGAATTGAATAATGAACAGATGAGTGGCAACCCTTAATCCATTTTCTCTATAAAGAGCCAAAACCCATCAGACATAACATGTCATCCAAAAAATCTCATTCCACTTTGTCATACACCTTTTCAAAGTCAGTTTTGCACAGAATACCTTTACTTCCCTCAAGTCTAGTGGAATGGTGCCCCACAAGAATATTGTCAATAATTTGTCAGCCTTCAATAAAAGTTGATTGGGGCCCTTGAACCACAAGGGAATTGACTTTTTTAAGCCTATTAGCTAAAACCTTAGCCCTAATCTTATAGCATTAAGTCAAAAGACTAATGGGTCTTAGGTCTTAGGCACTTCCAAATTCTTTTTTTTTGGGACCAGAGCAATGAATGTCGAATTAACCACTTTATTCAATGTCCCATTTGCATGAAATTCCATAAAGAATCAAAACAAGTCATCTTTTAAAATTTCTCAAAACTCTTAAAAGAAAGCTATCTGAAAACCATCAGACCCCGGTGCTTTATCTCTTGAAAATGACAAAACTGCTTCCTTAGTTTCCTCTAGAGACAGGGTTTTCAAAGCTTAAAGCTTTGTCATCATCAAACTTCTTAAAAGGCAAGCCTTCCAAAGAAAAAGGAAGTCTTGGCTGAGAAGTGCAAGCTCTTTTAAAGAAATCAACAATAGCATTTTCTTTATCTTCTCTATTGTTATGAGTACACTAACTGGGACCAATGTCATCTCAAAATTTCTACAAAGTTGGGTCAAAAAAAGTGAGACCATCTAGTGCATCTATGCCCTTTGTGCTTTTCATTTATATTTAATTTTATATCTTCTCCCTATAACTCTGAAACCGGATCTCTACCTTCAATGTTTTAGCCGAAATTCGAAGTTTTTCTGATATACTTACAGAAAATTGACTATGATTATGGGGATACTGCCAAAATTTTGTTACAATGAAATCCAAAAACAAACAATTTCTAAGTTTCAAAAAGATTACAGTACACGATGGAATCATGTAGCTCGCGTGTTTTGTATTTTTTCACCATCTCAGGAAAGAACAACCTAATCTTCATGAGGATAATGTCTAATCAATGGGTTTGACAATGAGAGATATTTCGGGGCCTCATGACGTGAAATAACGATTTTTCCCACTCTCTTATCTTTTTTTTTTCTTTTTTTTCTTCTTTTTTTTTTCTTTTTTTTTTTTTTGTAATTCAATGGAAAAGATAAACCCCGACCCATTTTTTTAAGTAGATTGAGTTAGATTTTTACAGGTATTAATGGAATGGTATTAGTGGTAAGAATGAAAAACCACAATGTGGTAACTAAGGATGGGGATGCTACCACTACGACCCCAACCCCGTTTCTAAAAAAAAAGTAAGTGGGAATTTAGACCCCTACCTTTTGGTGAGAATGGAGTAGAGTTCAACAGTACTACCAAAAAAGCCCCAGCCCATTCTTAAAATAAAGGGTAAGTCAATAGAGATTTGGGCCGTTACACTTTGATAAGAATGGAGTCAATGATATCATCATAAGGTTTAACAGTACTACCGACAAGGCCCGAGCCCATTCTCAAATATTCAATATACCTCACATTTATTCCATGTCCAATAGGAGTTTGGAATGGTGTATTCCCACCCCACATCCATCATTTATGCAGTGGGTGGATGAGTTGTTGGCAACCTTTATGATCACCTTGTGTTTTTTGTGAGACCAGTTGTTTAACTCTACTGCCCATGAAATGAACATCAAAATGAATTTTAGGTAAGAGTACATGAATACCAAAAAATGATTCCAATTCTTTCAATAAAATACAACCCTTGAAGTGCCCTAATCATTGACCAAAATAACCACTATATCTATAGAATAGGAGCACAGTCCATCTTTTCTAGATAAGAAACAAGAAGCTTTGAAAACCCATGAATTTTCTTTGTTATCCATGATCATCATATACCTACATTCACTTACTATTTTACTCAAATTAACCAACCCCATGAAAGTGTATTTTGAGAAAACAAACTGTACTCTAGGTAATCATATTTCCTAAGGAAATTGTGCAATCACAGATCCAGCTTGTCAATCTAACATATCATAAGGAATACAAAATATCCGAGACAAGAAGTAAGAGCTGCCAACCATTTGATTGCAACCGATTTACAAATGCTGCACTAGTTTCCTTTTTGGTTAATTATAAATTAATAGCCTTTAGGTTGCAACAAGAAACACATTCAAGTGAGCTACAGACTCAAGCCCCAAAATGTTCAAAACACAGCTCCATACTAAGAGGCAATACCCAAGATGTTAAATTTAGTTTCATAACCACCAAATTTGAATCGGAACCATGAATGTGATGCCATTTATGTTTATGTTAAGACATTTATCTTGTATCATACCATGTATGTCATGCCAACCTGGATGATGTTCATGTGAGGCACAGTCATGTTGGCGGTCCCAGCCCTGCAATTCTTCCTCATGAAAGAATAGAAATAGTTTATCACAAGCTTCTTAAAAAACCACGAGTCCTTCCTTGCCCTCACATCCCCATGTGCCAGCAAATAGGTGATCCCTGAGTCCCTCGCCTCCTTTAAAGCCGATAACTCATATTCGAGTCCTGGGTCCTCATCCAAGGTCGGTATCACAGTAGTTGGTAAAGATGGTCCCGACCCAAACCCATGCCCAAGACCCACTCGAGCAATCGATGAGCCCACTTCAAGCCCATAATCTTCAGCCACCGATGAGCCTCCATCAAACCCACTAGTACCCATCAAAGGAACCCAAAGCTCATTGCCTTCACTTCTAGGTCTAATATCATGACTGCCAACCGAACTCTCACTCTCTAAATCAATCTCCACCCTCCCGCTCTCTAGAGCGAGTTCCTGAGCCTCCCTTCTGAGGAACTTCTCCAAGCTCTCCATCAAGAGTTGCTCAAACGAAAGATGATCCTCTTTCCTCACATCCTTGTAACCATAACGTGCAATGCACCGAAACATATGGTAGTCCTTAGGGCAAACCCGCCTAAAAAGGAATCTCTCCTCTTGAGGGACTACAGGCACTGGAACATATTTTATGCAAACAAAGATTACTGTAGAGTGCACAGCTGGTAGGCTCACTAAGAATTGACCAAATATAGAGGGAATTCCTTGAACCAATTCATTGTACAAGAGCCCAAGACCAGGGACTCTGACTGTGCCTAAGGTCGAGCCGAGGTCGAGCATGAAGTCCATAGAGATCTTATCACGCACTTCACTTTGATACTTGAGTACGCTCCCATAGTTCCAGGTGTACATAATGCATAGGAAGCATGATGCAAAGGCAAGGGGAAGCCAACCACCTTCCTTGATCTTGGTTAGGACCGCAGATAAATATATGAGCTCGACAGTCCCAAATATGATTGGGAAGCATAGGGCTAGGAATAGGTTCGTTTGCCATATTAGAAGCATAACCAATGTAACCAATGTTGTGCTCACAAGCATTACACCTACCTCAGCTATCCCTGCAAGCAAGAAGGCAACACTTAAGTAAATCCCAATTCAAATGATCAAGACAGAGACTGTTGATAGCTAAAGTTGAGTTTGGACACAATAAGAGTGATGATTTCTTGCGTTTCCTTTTCTCGGAGAGGCAGGGTGGCTGGGGTTTCTGTGGGGATCTCTGGCAGGGCATTGATTTGAACAAAAGAGTGCAGGGCATGTAGTTAACAAAGAATGAACAACCATCTTATAGTTACACAAATGGAAAGCATGCTATAATCTAAAGGATCATTGAAAATCAGTGTCCATTAGAATTATCAGCACTGATCAAGGAAGCATGGGACCCACCAATGGGTGGGGTGTCTCCCGTTCAGAAGGGCACGACACTCTCTCCATTACAGTACCTTATTTCAATATGAGGTGACAACCCAATGGACTACAGTAAAAAAATCATAGTCCAATGGATACAGCATACCTTCCCCAGGAAAAACCTTTTTTTTTTCTTTTTCTACAAGTACCAGAGTAACGTGAAAAGATCAAATTCTACTTGCCATATGCGTTGGCAATGTCAGTTGTGTTTCTGAAACTGGCTACCACAACTATGCACATAATCATCAAGAACCAGTTGATCACAGGAATATAGATCTGACCCATGAACTTCTTGGAAGTGTGTACTATCTTCAACCTAGGAAAGCAGCCAAGAGCCATAGACTGCTTTATGCATGAGAAGGTCGCCGATATCATAGCTTGACTTGCAATCATAGCAGCAAGTGTGGCTATTACGAAGACAGGCCAGAAAAAACCATCTTCACATGATAACACATAAAACAAACAGTTAAAACAATAGCCCATATACCAGGTAAATTCTTCTATTACCAATAGAAATTTACTAGCATTATAACCTGGCTCTATACTTTAGGGCTAAAGTTGAAGCTCCACCTGGGACACAATCGTAGAATATCCTCTCCGCTGACAATGGGTGTTTAATGAGATATGCTGCTTGACCCATGTAAGCTAGAAGCAGACAGGGGAACACCACACATGTGAAGGCAATCTGCAAATACCAAATAAACTCAACTTGGTGGTAAACTGTGTACACAGTTTTGTTAAAAATTGCATGCATGGATTGAATGGCCACTAGAAATTGGAAAGGATTCCACTTGCCTGGATAGATAATACAGTAAAATGACCCAAATCAGCAAACATGGCTTCGGCCCCTGAAAATCATGGCAGATGCCATCAATATCACCTTAGATCCCACTGACATGCAACTTTCAAGGTTCTTCAAAAATAGTAACAAATCAGGAAAAACCATCATTCAGTATTCAATCTCCTAAATCATTCAGGTCTCAATGACAACAAGAGAGTAAAGCACTAATAGCTGGTACTAAATTGTATGCATATAATCACTTATTCAAGATAGTGTTAGGATATTCCATGCATTAAAAGAATCAATTCCTATAAAAGAATCAATTCCTATAGATCATACATTAAAGCTTTCAAACGATAAATAGGATGTACATTGACATACAGATGCAGAAATCCAGGTGACTTGAAGAGGTTGTAACTTGTAAGCAATGAAAGCACAGCATAAATTTGCATTTCATAAATGCAACTTAGTGTTAGGATGTTCCATGCATTAAAAGAATCAATTCCAATAGAACATAGATTAAAGCTTTCAAACGATAAATAGGATGCATATTGAAATACAGATGCAGAAATCCAGGTGACTTGAAGAGGTTGTAACCTGTAAGCAATGAAGAAAGCACAGCACAAATTTGCATTTCATAGATGCAATTTATGTTCTAAAAATTTATATTATTCATACCTGTTATGCACAAAACGCAGCCTCCCAGAGCCGACCATGCTTTTCTGCTGTTTCTTTTGAAAAATATATAAATGTAAGCTGGATTGAATGCTCTCAAAATAGTGATATCATACTTAACTATGTTGTATACTCCAATTGATCCCAGACAAAAGAACCATAGCGCCAATGCAGGGGCAAATGTGAAACCTACTTTGCCTGTACCAAACCTCTGTATGCTGAATAATAGCACAAGGATTATGATCGAGACTATCACGACAGCATCTGCCAATAACCGTTTGGTAAGACATTGGAAATATATCGAAAACATACTGAAAAGGGAATGGATACTATGCTTCAATAAACTATTGAAAATAATAGTCTACTGGGGTCATCCCTGTCGATGAGATGATGGACACTGACGGAAAGGGTACAGGGCTCGCCAGAATAGCCCATGAGCTGAAGGTGGGTTATATTATCTTCTCCATCACTGTCTGTCATTTCATTCCATGGTGAAGACCCCAATGGATTTTGGTTTACTCGATTATCGTAGACATAAACTACCACAAGTAATCAGCAGATATGAAATCAGTATTTATTTGTTTCATACTCAATGTAACCAATTTTCAAGAAGTCACAAGAGAGATCACCTGCATCAAAACCAGGAATTTCACCTTGTAAGCCACTCACCGCCGACATCACTACAGAAAAGAAGACAAAGATGAAGTTCCTCAATGAGATTGACAAGTTTTCGATAAATATTGATTTCCAAAATCATAAGCTAATAAAATAAACAAATAAATAAATGAAAATTTTAGGAGACCTGACATGGCTGGAGTCAGAATACCATCCCCAATTATCATGGAAGTTCCCATAAGAACCAACAGCAACAGAAGAGTTTTTAAGGAAGGTTTATTTTCCAATTTCTCTTTGATATTCAAGGCCCTTTCCAACTCGGGAGTGGGTAGCCTTAGCTTGAAACTTGATATATGTTCATCAGCAGGCTGACGATTTGGAAGAAGATTCACTTTCGCATACCGACATATCAAGGAATACAAGGCAAAAGTGCCTCCTGCACCAGCAAGAATCAAAATTTCAGGCTCTACTAGAATCAATCAATTGGTATCCCATTGTCTTTTTTTGGGGTAAATATTGGTACGCAATTGTCAGATGTATGAATTTAGACAAAAAATTCATATCTGGTATTTCTTTCAGATTAAATGAAACACCAAAGACAGTTGATTTCATCATTACAAAGCAATTTAAAGGCAAACTTACTGGTTCCTTACCTTCACCACTGTCATTAGCTTTGAGCACTATGAACACATATTTCGCAAAAGGAAGAAGAGCAATTGTATACATGACTAGTGATAATGCTCCTAAGACATCATCATCTCCATTTATGGGCACCTTGCTGAACACATCGCTGAAGACATACAAAGGACTTGTCCCCAAATCACCATAAACCACACCAAGGGTTTGAAATGCCAAAGCAAGGGTATGCCAAGACAACACTTCCTGTGATGTAATAGGAACATAAGGGACATACATAAGAGTATGTATCAATAATCAAGTTTCCTGTATAAAAGGTATGCACATGATCAAGCAAATGAACAAATAAATTAGTGGATAATAAGTTCGCAGCTTTATAAAAATCAACTAACTCAAAAGCTATAGATGTCAAGCTTCCAGTATAGATATTATTGCCTTCTTACGCATGCTGGGTCCGTTTGAAAATATATAACCCCTCATCTCAGAGGTTTGCTTGCCTACATAAAATGTGTTGAAAGCTTGTTTCTACTTTTTTTAACCATAGATTTTCTTTAGGTTCATCATCAGATTACTTTTTAAGTTTTAACTACTACGCTTTATTTCTTGTTTCACTGCCGGTGCTCAATGGTTCTTCCCTAAATTGCTAGTGTTGAAAGGAGACCCACTATAGGAAAGTAGATCTGTTGATAAACATGCATCACATAACAAGCGCCATTTGTGGGTGGTAAACATCCCACCAACCATCATAGAAAATTATGTGGGGTTTCCCTCCACTGGTGGTAACCTGAGGATATAAGCTTGAGAAGATAGCTGTATGTCAAATCATCACTTCATACTTTGAATAGCATGGATAATGTCTCTTTACTTCAACAGTATTTCTTTTTGGGAATGTTGGAGCAATTGCATTCATTGGCATTTTAAGAGATTGTAAAGTATGGGAAAGAAATTCTTAAGACCAGTGAGAAACTGTGATTCTACTAATGTGGAAGCATCTAACCTCTTAGCCAGCTTGACAGTCTTCCTTGGAACTCTCACTGGATCATCGATAGTAGATTTGGGTTGGCTTAAGATCATCACATGGACCCCAAAAAGCGTACAGTTTTGTAGGGAGATTACCTGATCTTATGGAGAACCTTCCAACCTTAGTTTCACCAAGTGCAGCTGCTTTCCACAATTTACCGAAAAAAGAAGGTGTAACTTCCCATCACATTCTTAGAAAGTCCCATCACGTTCTTAGAGAGGCCAACGTCTTGAATTATGTAGCTAATGAGAGCAGATGTTCTAGACCAAGGAGATTTCTTCCTTCATGGCTAACTTGGTTTACTCCCACTTTAATCTCTTCTTGCTTGCTCCTTTTTAATCATTATCATTTATGGTGCACATCTTTGTCAGTCTGCACTCTCAAGGATGATTTTGACATATACTTTTTTCATGTAACTGAATAAAAATTATATACATCTTTGACTTGATGAACGGTTACTTACAAAGAGAAAAAGCAAAAAAATATACCTATAGCCAATGATGCACATTCTCGGCATGAGTCAAATTCATTTGTGTTTCATTTGGGAATTTCTCAAGATAATGCCACAATAATTTGGTAGCATGGGAGATTAAGAAAGGTATAAGAGGCAAGCATATTAGAATATGACATACCAAAGTGCAAAATCACATAGATAAAAGGCACAAAGCTCACATAAGAAAATTCATGTAAAGATGCCAAAGATATATGTGTACCACAGAAGCACATGAATAAATTATCCCAGGGGCAGATCCACCTAAAGGATGTTTAGGTGCATAACGTGAATCCATCCAAGAAGTTTAATATTGGTAATTAATATGTGCATCAGTCATTGTAAGTGAATGGGGATTTTGTCATTATATAACACCTCTGAGCCCATCAGTCCCAATATTGTAGATCCAATACAAAAGAAGAGACTTGTAATAATGCAAGGTTATTAGGGAAGGGATGTTTTCCCGCAATCATAGAAGGTTCCCTTGCTCTAAATCTCTCCCTCGCTTTTCTTCTATCCCTTTGGGCTCTATTCAGCATGGTATCAAAGCATTCATAGACGAAAAGCAGATCCTCTTCAACCATAGGATTCTCAAAGAAGAATTGTCTTTTCCAATCTCTCATTGATGAAGCCACCGCAAATTCATATTAAAAAACCCTATATCAAGAAAGCTTGAGACAAGATTTTAGGAGGCATCCATACAGAAAAAAAATCACATTTTTTGTTAAGTTTGTGAAATATCAGACCAATCTATGCTGGTCAATACAATCTAGTTGAATCTGTCTTTCTTACAGTGAACAGTTTAACCGCACCATTTTGTGAGATATTTTTGTCTATTAGGTTAGTCAGAGCGTCCAACTCAGTCAGTTCTCAGGATTTTTATCTCCATACTTTGGGACATATTAATATTCCATTGGATTCATCTGGGAGTATCTCTACCATTCATCCCATAAGCTGATAAAAGGTCTTCTAACACTTCCATGGACACCGATATCAAAGCTCAACTATGCCTTAAAAATCTTTCATTTCAAGAATTTTACAATGACTAAGAGGCTTGGAGGGATACATTGATGGAACCATAAGTGAACCAACATTAGATGGCAAGGAGTAGAGAGCCTTAGAAGTAGAAAGAAACCAGAATCATTGCATGGGACTTGAACTTGTTTCAAGTCTCCATGGCAACAAAATGAACACAATAAATGACCAGAAAAGAAATATGGAACTTCCACAAGCAAATTTATAATTTAAAATACTACATAGGAGCGATTGGCTAAAATAATAGTTCTGTATAAATAGTTCTGTATAATAAAAGAGCTTTATGCCCAAAGGAAGCAGTTACTCAAAAATGAAGACAAAACAACCTAATACACATCTCTAATGAGACTGAGACTCCTATACCCCTATAAAGACAACTTCATATGATTGGGAATTCTCTAGCGCGCTCATGACTAGGAATTGGCACCAGACATTTAACACGCAAGCCTTTAGAAAATCACAGCTTTCTGAATGTGTGGTGTGCGAGAATCTTATCAATAATAGACATAGTTCAATGTACGTCCACTTATTATCTTGGTAAGCATTCAGCATAACATTATATGTTGGTTCCAGTCAGTAGGACTCTGTCACTTATGCATTGTGTTTCCTAATACATTCTGAGATAGGCTAGTTGTTTTGAAATAGGTCGAGGACTGTTAATTGTCAAAATTAAGCGTTCTAAAATAACTTCATTTATGAAAATTTTATTATGGACCATTCTGACCTGTATTGTCATGGGACATCTTGACATGTCATGATCAATGGATAAGATCACGCTATTTAGTATGGTCCCTCATGACCACATGATGTTTTCTCTACTTTATTTCACATTATGTGGGGAGTTCTAGTACATGCCAATTAATGAGGTTGATACATAAATAATATGCGTATTTATGTTACATGACAAGTGGATGTTTTTCACATGACATGTAATATATTTATCATGAGATACATGCCTGGCTCACCTTTTTGTGCAGTCAAAAAGGTCCCTTCTCTTTAGTACATGCCATTTAATAAGGTTGACACATATCTAATATGCGTATTTATGTTACATAACATGTGGATGTTGATTTTCACATGACATGTAATATATTTTATCATGAACTACATGTCTTGCTCACCTTTTTGTACAGTTAAAAAGGTCCATTCTCTTTCTCATATGATTGTGTTTTTTTCTCTCTACTTGAAGCCTTCTGAAATTTTCAATAGAATCATCATAAGAGTGATATTGACTATTGAGTTGATACTGAGTCCAATATCCCTGTGATGATCATTTGCATGGCATACATCCATGTGATATTGAGACCAATATCTCATTGGAACATTCTCCATTAATCCTATTTTATCAGCAATATATATACCATAGAAATCTCAAGTTTATTTTTTATTTTATTGAAAAAAAATTTAACGATGAGAAAAAACTAACCTCAATTTCAGATCAAGTCGATGCTTATTTTCATTTTACCGACTTGACAAAATATTGGTATGGAAAGCTGTGATGTGCAACTTAGAAACTCAAGAAATGTAAGCACCAAATTGCTTGTATCTTGGCAATGTGCTCACCAGGACCGATGGCATCTCGGGAATTTCATCGAGTTTGGGGACATTCAATACTTTGAAGAAGGCAAGAAAATCTCATGCTCCAATTCCCTTATAATTGGATTTTCACTATTTGATATCTTCACTTCGATCGAACTAACATTGGGATTCCTAAGAAACCGTAGTGAAGTGTAGATTTATGTACCCCTCGTATATGCCAATTCAAAACCCTATTCGAACTAAATTAACATGTGGTTTCAACACTCAGTCCAACATCGGTCAAGGGGAGACTCTACAGAAATTTTATCTCACAAGAAATTAAAAAAGAGGAAAAGAACGAAAATAAAGCACCAAAGCCTAAAGGAACTCAATACAAAGGAAAGAAACTGCTTACATGCTATTTTTGGGGCAAAACTGGTCATGTGCAAAAGTTATACATGCGTCAGAAAAAGCAATATCCTAAAGCTATGTGACCAAAGAAAAAACTAATTGCTATGATCTCCGAGGTAAATCTAGTGGGGCCAATTATAGAATGGTGGGTGGACTCTAGAGCCACCAGAAATGACTCCTAAGAGGAGCTTGTTTAGTGCTTTACAAAATGGTGGTGGATGATATTGTCCTTTTCACAGGCAATACTTTTTCTACCAAAGTAGTCAGTAAAGGAGATTGTGAGTTTCATAAGTCCCTTGAGACAAAATTTCGACATAGTCTCCACTTGACCAATGTCAAATTAGCTTGAACAGAGAGTTGAATCCACTTGTTGACCCAATCTGAACAGAGTTTTAAATCAAGATATAAGGGATATAAAAATTTACACTTCCTCTGGTTTCCATAAAATTTGAATATCAGCATATATCAAAGTGATGAAATCTACGTGTCAATCCGGTTTTCGACAAATTCCATATATCAGAGAGAGATAAATGATGAAGTCAAATACTGAAAACCCAATCTTAAAGGAAATTGGAGGCACAAGATTTTTTGGCTTTCTTCAAAGTTTTGAATGCCCCTGACTAGGTGAAAAGCCGTGATACAATTAGTCTCAGTGAGCAACATCAAGGATAGAACCAATTGGGTAATACACTTCTTGAGTTTCAGAGTTTCACACCTAAGTCTCATTTAAAATTGCTACTTTTTGTACAAATATTCACATAATTGGGTAATACACTTCTTGAGTTTCTGAGTTCATGTCTCTCTGGATAGTCTTCACACATAGTAGCAAAAGGCTAGCACAATATTTTGTATCTCTCCCCTGGCTTGCGTGTAAAAATGTTTCAAGTTTAGTGGGGCGTTAGTCACTCTATCTCTCTATAGTGTGTGCAAGAACCAAAGGATCAGTCCCCCCTCCCATTGCATAAATGGGAAATTTATACAATTTTTTTATGACAAGCATGGTTGTTGTACCTATCCAAAACCAAGTGATTAGAACCACTTCTTTAACGTGATAGTTACATAAGATACATTCCATTTTGAGTTTCAATTCAAAACGCCCTAAATGACTGTAATGATAAGCTTCAATCCACTATTTGAAATTTGTACTTGAACATGAAACCACATTGATTTGTCTCAATCCATCCAAAGAAAATTAAGGAATGGGCGGTTATCTGGATCCACTGTAGGTCAAGCCAGGATGCAGTATGAGCATGTCTAATTCAAATTAATGTCGCTTTCTAATGGTGGATCCTTTTGATCTAAGATTTATCATGATGATAGAGGACTCAAAGACGAATCCAATAGTCCAAGTTTCACCTCAAATGGATAAGTAATGAGGGAGATATGCCCCATCAAAGTCGACCCCTTTCAGCTGCAGATTTTTACAAGCGATCTGACTATTGTGGGGCCAACCACTTTCACCTCAAGGAATAATGGACCCTGGGAGTTAGATACTCTTGTAGAGAGGCTCATGAATAATACCTTAACAAAATTTGGTGCATAAACTCCTTGTATTCCGGGAGATATTATAGACTGGAGGTCAAACTTTTGCACAGTTTTATGACTACTGTTCCAGTTCCAAACACTTTCACATGGAAGATCCATAAAGTACTGCCCTAACCCCCACCCCCCCCCCAAATGGGTGATAGGGAATTGAGTTAGGAATCTAGTGATCACACCATAGAGATTGGAAGAAAACTTGATTTTGACCAAATGTCATCCTACGTGCTTGGCAGCTGGTGAAAATAAGCCTTGGCTACCGTTGAAGAGTCAAATCACCTCCAATCGAGCTAAACCTTTGGGATGAGGGTTATCACGCCTCAAATATGATTGTCCCATAGATTTTACATCAATCTCTATGTACCGTGAGGGGACCAGCGGTCAAGGCATATCATGTGACTGATAAATTGGGAGATATATCAGATGATATCCACTTTGTACAATTCTTAGATGTGAGGCATATAAGGACTTGTTATAACTATATGCAAAGTTCCATCTCATTCTAACATGAGTTGATGACATTTCACATAGACTGGCTGTCAAACTCCTCTTGACAAATGGTGATCTTCAAGACATACCAAATTGTATCGGCGTATAGGGCTTGGGAATATATGTCCCAAAATCTGGAACCAAATTGAGATAGTTTGATATGGTATTTATTATTGACAATCATTAAGATGTATATGGTGACCAGTCATTAGGGCTCTCAGAGCATATCAGGGCCCTAGATGGCATGTCCTAACTCTATTACACCACATTCATGATGTTTGAACTGTATTCTGTAGATATTCTTGAAAATTGTGTCCATTGTCCTTATATGTGACCCCACCATCTCTCAAGCAATAAGCTTGGTGACTGCTGGGCGGGGTTTACTTCATAAAGAGATTATACAAAACATCATGTGGTCCTGAAGGACCATAATGGTAATACCCATAAACGTTACCATATCAAGATGTAATTCCATGACTATACAGGTTTACTCAACAAAAGTTTCATTGATAAAGTTTAATTTTGAAAATTAAGAGTCCCCCGCCTGTTTTGAAACAACTAGCTCTCTCATAATATGTTAAGAAAGATAATGCATAAGTGAAGGTATCCTATAGATTTGAACCTACACATAGTGACAGTGAGTGGACAACCCTTGGACAACATCCATTGTTGATTAGTCTTCCACATACCAAATGCTCTTTCAACGCCGTCAGTTTATAAAGGTTTGCACGTAAAAAGCTCAACACCAATTCCCAGTTTCCATAAAAACTACAGAAAATACCCAATTCTCATACGAAGCACCCTTTACTCCCACACTCATAGAGGTGCATCCATGGAGGATGCCTGCAATGCGAGACCCCCGCTTAGGCTTTACGTCATCTAGGCCAATAGACTCATTACAAGCATAGCTCAGCTTCTTTATTCATTGGTCACGAATGAGGCAATAATTTACATCAAAAAAGCAACTTTTTCTCCTTTGAACCTTGGACTTGGGATCTCCTTGGCCTCAGGTAGGGTTCTAATCGCTCTGTGGCTTGTTACCTATGCGTCTCAATCCCATCCCTCCATCTCAAGAAATTGTCTCAACTGACTATGCTTCATGCGAATATGTCCTGACTCACCATCATAAATTGGACTCGTAGTTCGGTACAATGCAACTTCACAATCACAATGTATTGAGACTGCAGTCATGGGCCCTTGACCAAGTAGTCCATCTACCAACATGTTCCTTAGCCACTCAGCTTCTCTACTCGCTGCCTACAAGGCAATCAACTCCAATCCAAGGCAATAAACTCCGATTCCACAGAGGATCTAGTGATACATGTCTGCTTCTTAGAGCCCCATGCAACAGCATAGTTCTATCTTCCGTAATCTTAAATTCCAAGTAACGATAGTCTAGATACTTCATTCTTCTATCATCCTCATCTTTGTATCTTGCTTCCAGCCTCCTGGAGGTCCTTGGCAGCCGGCATATTAGAATAACAATCAAATATAAACTATACCTTGAAGAGATTTGGCTCAACGCTCTGTTCATGAACATAAATGACAAGGATGCTGATTGGAAAGCAGTGATAGGTAGCAATGTAGCCATATTCTTTGGTTCACCACCCACCGATCACATGCTACATCTACGACTAAAGTACTTAATGTAGACACATGATAAAGAGGATGCCCAGTAAGCATCATTCTCCTCCTACAACATGCTGATCAACCCATCTCACTATCCTCTATCCACCTAAACTACAATCATGGCTACCTTGGATCCTGGCTTGTTATGGCTACTTTTCAAGCAACTAAGATTGAGTGTTAAAAGAATGCAATGCAGAAGAATCACAAATGTTGCAAGACAAGGACACTTGGGATCTGTTCAAACTCCTGCCTCGTAAATAAATCATTTATTTATAAACAAATGATGGAAGCAAGATAAGATGCTTAACACAATTAAGGCCCCTCTGCTTCCACAAGGTTATCAACAGGAGTATGACCCTTTTTTTTTTTTTGAGAAAAGTTAGCTTTATATAAATAAATAGTAAAATTATACATACAAGGTGTGGTAAAAGGCACCCCACAAGCTGGGTGCTCAGATTACAAGAAAAGAGCTAGAAATAAGAGGGAAATAAAAAAAAACAAACTCTAAGAAAGTTTAAGCATAAAAAGGAAGAATCCATGAGAAGAGGAGCTAGTGAGAAGAGGGAGGAGAAGAGGAGAGAGGATGGAAAGGAAATAGAGAACAGAAGAGAGAAAGGAGATGAGCGAGGAAGAGTGAGAGTGAAAATCTGGCTAGGTAGATTTGCCTCTTCCAAGTACCTTAAGATTCGTGCCACGACCCCAAAAGAAAGGGGAGAACAGGCTTTGAAAAGCCAAACAAAAATATTCTTATAAAAAAAAAAAAAAGTCAAACAGAAACATATTTTTTTTTCCTTTTTTTTCCGTCTTCAACTTCTTCTTTTTTTCTTTTTGTTTCTTTATTTTTTCTGTCATTTCTTCTTTTCTTTTTCCTTCCTTTTTTTTTTTTGGTAGATAGAAGAGAGGGAAGAGGAAGAGGGGGGTATGGGGAGGCATCAGGAGTTGGCCAGGCTAGTACTGTGGGCCGAGAGAGCACCTTCCTTAGCGAGATTATCAGCAATTAATTAGCTTCCCAGTGAATATGTATATGCTTGAAAGAAATAGATGGTAGCGAGCTGCACCTGAAGGCTATCAGATCAAAAATAGATGAGAGGCGCCAAGGAGGTTGTGTGAGGCTAAAGGCCCAAAGGATGACATTGTTGGAGTCTGCCTCAACCTGTACACTTGAGAAATGTGCCGCAAGTTGTGTGGCTCTGGAGCCCTTCAAGTAAAGCAATAGCTTCAAATGTGGTTGAGTCAAAAATACCCAACGGTCCCAAGAAAGAGATGAAAACCCCATCTGAATTGGCTAAAGTGCCACCAAATCCAAAGGGGCCGGAGATCCTTAGAAAGGAACCATCAGTGTTGATTTTGCGGACCGCTTGTGGGAGAGGGACCCACACTGCCCTAGAATGGGATAAGGGAGGAACAAGGAGGTAGAGGAAGAGAGTCCTAGTTGGCCCAGTTTTGAGTTAAGGAAAGGAAGTAATAAGCCGGGATGTTTTTAGCCCAAAATGAGACTAATACCAAGATTCAAACAAAGGAGACTGTGTCTAGCTAAACCGAGGAAAGTTCTTGCGGTCCTTTCTAGCCATATAGACCACACAAGAGCCAGAATTGAAATACCTACTTTTATAGCTCTAACTGAAAAAAAGCCTTGATTGTTTTTTTACACTCTGACAGGATAAACTGGGCCCTAAAGGGACCTCGGCTTCGGCGCTTTCTCGGTGACACTTCTTACTTATCTCGATTTAACACGTGAAACTGGCTTCCTCTTGGGTCCACGCACCACAGTTTGCTACCATGTTTATGGAAAGGAGGGGAGAAAAGAAAAGAGAAAGTTGAGGAATGGAGGCGGGGGTTACCCAATGGAGACCCAAAATTCAGAGAAGGGATGACCACAGAGAAAAAGAAAACTCACAATGGAGGAAAAGGTGGGGGAATGTTTCCTCTTCCTGGAGGAAGAGGATGCAGCGATTTGGAAAAGAAAGGCCATGCCTCTGAAGCTAATCAAGCATTAAAATCTTGCCTTCAGTGAGGATCCAAGTGAAAGCTTGGACTTTGAGGGGAGTGGGAATAGACCAAATTTTATTAAGGATGGGGAATGGGTCTGATAATGGGGGCAGCAAGGAGTAGGAGGAGACCGTGAAGGTCCCAGTTGGGTTGGGGGCCCAGATGAGGCAGTCTTCTCCTGAGAGGGGAGAGAAGAAAGGAGAAAGCAAGAGGAGGAGAGAATTGAAATTGTTAATTTCAGACTCTTGGAGATTTCGCCTAAAGATTGGGGTCCACACCAAAGATGAGACCCTTCGCTCCACATCTCTAGCAACTGTGGCATCTTGATTAGCAGCTAAGAGAATGTGGGAGGTGAAAAGTTGTTTTAGAGAATAATCTCCAAGCCAAAATCTAACTTTGTGCCTATTCCCTATCCTAAACCTAAGGAAACCACTATATGCAGATTTGATAGAGGAGATGGACTTCTAGGCCCCAGAGGCACAAAGTAAAGGAGAAGAAGGGAGCCAACCATTTTCTCTAAGATCATATTTAGCCAATATGACTTTTTTCCAAAGTAAAGGATGTGGGGAACTGAACCTAAGGATGTGGGGAACTGAACCTCCACCACCATTTGCCAAGGAGGGAAGAGTTCATGTGGATCAATTTCTTGGTACCAAAGCCCCCTTGCTTTTTGGAGGTACAAATCTTATCCCAAGCAACCAAGTGGAATTTATGGCCCTCGAAATCCCCATTCCACAAGAAATCCCTCATAATTTTTTCCAGCCGATTAGCAATGGACACATGGATACTAAAGAGGGACATCTGGAAAATAGGGATGTTAGCTAGGGTTGCTTTAATAAGGGTAATCCTACAGTCCAGGGACAGGAATCTACCTTTCTAATTGACTAGCTTCCACAAGAATTTCTCGATGATTTTGTCCCAAGGAATTTTTCTAGGTTTACTTAAGCATAGAGGAAGGCCCAAGTAAAAGGAGGGAAAATGATCTATGGCACCCCAATTGCTCAGCCAGTGATGCAAGATCTTGGTCTTAGACCCTAACTCCCAGCATTTTTGTCTTGGACATATTGACTTTCATCCCAGTGGAGATTTCGAAGCATCTAAGAAAGAGCCAAAGTTTATCCAGTTGGATGGGATCAGCCCCACCAAATATAAGTGTCGTCAACATAAAGGAGGTGAGAAATTTAGGGGCCTTTAGAGGAGAAACGGAATATAGAGAGGATCCCAAGATGATACAGCCTACTGATGGATCTAGAAAAAATCTCTCCTATGCAAGTGAAGAGAAAGGGGGAAAGGGGGTCTTCTTGGCGAAGCCCCTTAGAAGATTGAAAGAAGCCTACACGGGATCCATTGATGATTATGGACGAGTTACAAGCCTTAATCCAAGATCTCCATTTGGGATCAAACCCCATGCAGGCCTGAATTTCATCAAGGATATGCCAATCAACCCGATCATAGGCCCTCTCCCAATCCAGTTTGATGACTAACCCTGGACTCCTAGAAGTTTGTCTAGAATGAATGGCTTCGTGTGCCACTAAGGAACCATCAAGAATCTACATATTGGCAACGAAGGCCGATTGTTCCGAGGATATCACATAGCGTAGCACTTTTTGGAGTCTAGTAGTGAGGATCTTGAAGGAGGAATTATGGAGACTTATAGGGCGAAAGTCTCTCACTTTTTTGGCCCCTTCAAACTTAGGAATGAGGGAGATGAAAGTACAGTTTAAAGTTGTGTTTATGCGACCTCTATGGTGGAATTCATTAAAGAAGGCGATAAGGTATGGGGCCAAAGTATCCTAGAAATCTTGGAAAACAACAATTGGGAAACCATCGGGGTCAGGGGCTTTATCCCTAGCAAGTTGGAAGACCGCATCACGCATTTCATCTTTAGTGAAAGGTCTTTCAAGGCACGATGCATCTTCCTGGGAAAGGTTAATAAAGGAGATTACCTAAGGAAGGTTTAGGTCTAAGGGGAACGGAGAAGAGATTCCTAAAATATCTAATGAATATCCTGTTTAAATGGTCAAGTTGGGAGAAGGAACGATCCTTAACAAAGATGAGAGTAATATCGTTGCCTCTTCTCCTGAAACTAGTGGTTTTATGGAAGAAGGCAGTATTCATATCCCCAACTTTAAGCTACTTGATCTTGGATCTCTGGTACCAATACATTTCCTCTTGTTTGAGGAGATGAAAGGGGGAAGAGCTCTGGATTGTTCAAGGGCATCTAGGAAATGGATTTGGGTGGAATAGGCCTGAATTTGTTGCCTAAAGTTACCCGGGGTACACTACGACTCCATTGTTTAATAGATGTCTTAAGAAGCTGAAGTTTTTTGGAGAATCTGAAGCCTACCCAACCCGTAACCGAAAAGAAAGACCACCAGTTCCTAACAAGATGTGGGAAGGAAGGCTCCTCCAATTCGAAGAGCTCCAACATAAAAGGCTTATTAACCCTCTAAATGGGGTTAGTGTCTAAAAGAATTGGTTTATGGTCAGAGGTAATTTTGGGAAGGGCGGAAGAGTGGGTAATAAGGAAAGAGGATTTCTTGGAAACAAGGAACCTATTAATTTTAGTCATGGACAGGTGTGGTGGCATGTTTGGACCAAGTGAAGGAAGCTCCTAATAGAAGAATGTCAAGGAGAGGGTTACTATCAATAAAATTTGTGAAGGCTCTCATGGACACAGTTATGTGTTCTCCAGAGCTTTTCTCATGGGTCCACCTAACCACATCAAAATCCCCACCTATAACCCAAGGTATAATAGGAGCCAGAGCCTCATACCGCAATTCAAGGCCAAAGCTCAAGACATCTCGTGGGACAATTAGGCCCATAGATGAAGGAGGTTTTAAGCATGGCACTATCAAAAATCCTATGGCAAAGAATGTTGATAGAGAATTCTTTAATGGAGTAGGAGAGAGCCTGAAAAAAATTGGGTTCCACAGAACCCAAATGCATCCCAAGGATCTAGAGGAGTCCTTTGCGATCCAGGAATATAGCTTCCTCCCCAAATTTCCCTAATCATGAGAGGCTGAGGAGCAGGGAGTTTGGTTTCAAAGAGAGCTAAAAAATCGGGGTGGGCTATGGCTCATCGCAAGGGATCGGATTCCACTGCATTTGGCAGGGCTTCTGAGCCCCTCAATATTCCAACAAAGGATCTTCATTGGGCAGATTTGGGAAGGGAGAGAGGTATTCCTGTTAAACCTTCTCTTCTTAGGGCGATGAGAGAAGGAGGCTAAAAGGGGAACATACTGAGGTATAGGGGAAGGGATATAATAGTTTATATCAGAGCAAATACTAGCAAGTTCTCTAAAGCCTTTAGGAAGTTTAGGAGAGGGGCCAACCTAAGGTGCGCCTGCCTCCGCTCTGAGGCATCTATGAGGTCGGAGATACTTCCGTCATAAGCAAGGCCCATCATCTGGATCATCTAACCCATGTGAGGTTCTCCCAGGTCGATCCTCATTAGTTATTGGGAATCCATTGAGGTAGGGTCGTAAGGAATTGAATGTCAAAGTTGAAGTCTTCTTTAGCACCTGAGGAGGTCGTGGATCTGGAGCCTCCATTAGAGTTGGGAGCAGGGAAGTTGAATGAGGATGAGGCAAGGGGTTCTCAGAAGGAAGAGTCTGCAAATAAATAGGTGTAAGGATTGGGGGCAAAGAATAGGATAGAGCTTGCGAGGAGAGGTTTTGTGAGGAGAACTCTAATGGAGGGATGAAGGGGGGAATCCTACCTACTGAGGAGTTGTACACATTTAATGCCAAACGCATCTCCAAGGGGAGAGGAACTAGAGTGTGTAAATCTGAGGGTTCCCGTGCCACTGGGGTTTGGAGTGGGGTCGCAAAAGTGTTGGAGAGGATAGGGGAAATGGGGGAAGATTCTAAGAAGATATAGAGGGGAAGGGGACCAAGCCCGGAAGAAGGGTGGGCTGAAAAAGCTGCACTGTGAGCGTAACTGGGAGGGGGTATTGTTGAAATAGAGGGATGCGCC
Organism: Amborella trichopoda; assembly: GCF_000471905.2. The sequence continues at coordinate 79,912 of NW_006497417.1, forward strand.
AGATTAGGTTCCTTGGAGGCTCGGCCAGGGCGGATGAGTTGCAGTTTGTGTCTAGGAGGCATCTTAGGGGAGGGAGGAGGAGGAGGGAGAGGGAGTGTAGAAGGCTGGTAGGGTAGAGAAGAGGATGGAGGTAGAAGGGTGGTCGGTGTGACCTAGTGTCCATTGTAGACCACCAGTTGGACGTTGTGGTATGCTTCTGGTGGAAACCCATGGTGGGTTGGAGGGGTTACAACTCGAGTAGGAGAAGGGACGTCAAGAGAAGTGTAAGAGGAGATAAAAGAAGCCTGAGGGGAAGGAGTAAAGGAGGTAGGCGAAGGGGTGGCGGTTCCTTCGTAGGGAACAAGTTTTGAGGAGGGAAATGAAGAGACAAGGCAGGATGTGGAGGCTAGTAGGGCGATGCGGACAGCTGGCAGGGGACTTTGATAGGTGATGCGGACCACGTGGCTAGCCACGAGGACAGAGGGGGAGGAGTGGATTGAGTGTGCACATAGGGAAAGGACAATGCATTAAATATTTGTTGAGCTATCGAGGAAAAAGGCGGCACATGCTGAGAAGGCACATCGGGGTCAATAAATGAGGGTATGGTTTGAAGAGCGAAGGGGTCTACCCGAGGAGAGGATAAATTTAATGAAGCCTGAGAAGGGAGAGGGGGTGATGACAAGTATGGGGAAGAATTAAATGTAGGCAAAGTTGGAGAGCAACAAGTGGAAGGCACGACCAAGCATGTGAAGGACCCAAATCAAAGGTGATGATGGACTGATAAGATCGAGGTACAACGAGTGAATCCCGATAAGAGAAGGCAGTACGAGGAGGTGAGGACCTTCGATAGGATCTTGGAACTCTAGATCATGGCAGTCCGGAGGGAAGCAAGGAACTGGACCACTCAAATGGGCCAGATTTTGGTCCGCATGAGGGTGGCTATGCTTTTTGTGAACCACCATGATCCACCCTTCGTGGTCAGCAAGAGGGGAGTCATGGCGAATGGGAGCTGAGGAACCCTTAATCGAAATCTTGACCAAAAAATAATGGCCACTGAAGTGTAACAGAAGAGTTGAGGAAATCGAGTCTTTTTGGGACGAATCCACCAAAATGATAACCTGGAGCCCAAGAGATATCAAATGAACAGTGATGAACTCCCCACAGTAATTACCAATAACTTTGAAGACCTGTTGAGTCCACAGATGAACAGAGATACCTTCTATGGCTAACCAAAGTTTAGTTTTCTTCACTGCATCCATAGATTCCTCTCATTTCCTCAGTGTTAAACAGCCCCCACGGAAGTGAAAGTTGTTCCTAGAAAGATTAGCCAGAGAGTGGAATTGTGAGACTAGGTAACTCCCGTTATGCAGGAGCCTACATGAAAGATGACCCAGCCTAAAGGTGTTTTGGAGCCATTTGTGATGCTTTTTAGGTCGTTCCTTTGGGCTACAAAATCATCACACAATAATGTGAGCCGCTCTTGAATTTCAGCGAAATTGGAGAGCCAAACATGGGGGACAGTTCACACAGAAGACTTGCAGATTAGGATGGATGGATTTTATAGTGGTATTAGGGTTAGAAGGGAGAGTAGGTCAGGAGGGGTTGGGATTTTTGTTGCTACGACCTCAACGAAAGATTTGGAGACAGTGACCTCCTTTACAGGTGAATGAGTTGGGCGGTCAGCCTAAGTTTTAGAAGAAGAGTAGATAAGTTTATAGTAAATGTCATATAGAGGAGGAGGTTTGACGCGAGCTGCGGCCTGAGGTTTAGAAGAAGAGTAGATAAGTACATGGTAAACGTCATATAGAGGAGGAGGTTTGACATGAGCTGCCTTAGGAGGCGGCTTGTCTGGGAGCATGGCTGCCGTAAATCTTCAAAGGGACTCATATTTTCCTGAACCATGCAAAAGCTTCAATGACGCTGCTAAGTCTTCAATGTTGTATGTTGTAAAGTGGCCTCTACTAAGGGCCTTCAAGAAGCCGAACAACAGCTTCAACCAGCATGGATCTTCTAATGAGCTATTGTCTATTGGAGTATGACCCATGTTATGAGAAGCCTTTAGGCAAAATCATCAAAAATTTTGCTGCCTTACCATTCTCTACATATAAGGTTTAGGATTTAAGATGGATGTTGAAATGAATTCCTCCTTGACAAAATCAAGGAGGACCTTTACATGAGGCAATCCCCAAGTCATCATTCCCATCCTCCACTCAGTTTACAGGGTCAAGAATGCGTTATGTGGTCTTAAACAAGCTTCTCATGCTTGATTCAAGAAATTTTGACATTATATCGATGGTTGGTATCATCAAAATGCTAGTGCTTACTCCCTTATTACATAAGAAACAAAGGGGGGGGAGTGTCCTTACTTCTTAGTTCTCACTACTTTATTACCCGTTGGAGCTACCATTAAATAGAAACCCTTATGATTCATACCAATATAAAAGAGTTTACGACCCTTTCAAGTGTAGAACCAAATATTGGGGAAATAGCAGGAGCTGTGTCATGATGGGAGTCTACGAGGCAACAAGCCTTCAGCAATTTGCCATGAAATGCCAACCATGGGAGTGGTATAAACACTCCAAAGAGAAAAGTATAGCCTTTTGAGCTGATATATGAATTGTCAAAATATCTAAACCATCTAGGCATATCAGAACTTTCAATTTTGCATAATTGTTCGTGGTGGACCCACCAGTTGATAGAAATACCAAACCAAGTAGTCTGCTTTCCTAGAAATGCACTCCCCTTAAAATGCCATCATGTTAAACATGTCAAAAGGAGCCATAAATTTCAGCAAAGACTAAATGGAATATTAAAAATATTATATTTGGGGATTTCCCCTCTAACCTAGACTAAGGCATTGTTAATATAACAAACTAACTATATAGTGGAACCATTTTCATATAGAAATGTTTAAATTGTATGTGAAATTCCATTAAAGAATATCGCCATTATATAAAAAGTTTCTTCAATTAATCAGGGTTTTGCAACATTGAGAACAACACATACTTTCAATTCACTCAGAAGAAATTGAATACCAATATATATTCCTAACACTAGTTTTAAAAAATAAAACATGTCTTCCAACAACCTTAGTAGTATAATAAAGCACCACCACTTATTTTAAATGTCCGTTCAAAATGAAGCAATTAAAGAGAGAAAATTGTAGAAACGGTATGATTTCTACAAGAAGAGAAGTTAAAGGACATGGGGAAAACCTTGGAATGATGGCCATGAGCATCAGAAATCTCCATGGCTTCAACATCCAAAGAATCTAATCTCTTTGGTTTCTTGGTGAGCCTTCTTCTAACTGTTCCAAGCTCTTCATTTGTCAAAACCTGGTCCTCTACAGACCACGGCGGCGACTCAGAATCGACCTCGCTCCCATCCACCCATCTCGACTCAGAAGATAACAACCTGTAACTATCCTCGCTTCCTTCCTCCATTCTTCAATAAACCCAAAATCCCAATCCAGAGATTAGCTTTAAAGGGAAAACAACCACACCTGGTTTCTCTCTCGGAACCACTTCACTTTCTCTCTCTAATTATCTCGGAATAGGCTTAGGCATAACGAATAATTAGACCCAATTGGTTTCTCTCTGTTATTGTTTCACAAAAAATCAAAATCCCCAATTCGGCGAAGGATGGCAAAGTAAACAACCCAACGACCTTTAGTCTTTCTCACTCTAAGCATATCTGAAAGATCTTCCAAAGGATAAGCCATTGAACCCGAGTTGGATTCACTCCATTGTTTCTGAGAACTCAAACACCCAACTAGGAAAACGAGGCAATTTTGCAGTAAAAAGAACCACGTTTCTTTCTCGCTCTAACCGTCAATGAATCGCCAGTCACATGGTAAGCCATTGGACACAAGCTCGAAAACAGCCATGTTTCAGAAACCCGTGATCCATGAGTTCATTAGCCATGATTGGAGAGAAACTGAGCTGAAACAGGTTCAACTCTGCGAGAGAAAGAGCGAGAGAGAGAAAAGGGGGATTTTTTTTTAAGGGAAAATACGCAGGCTTTTATGAGGGAATTAATGCCCCGGTACATCACGACTTTGCGAACAGTGACCGGTAGTTGTGTCCTTGCGTTTAATTCAAAAATTACCCAAACTGTCCGCGGTTGGGCGATATTTTGGAGGTAAATTCGCAATAAAGTATTACCCAAAAGATTTTATACCTCCGCCAGAGTATACTGTCTGTTTACTCTCTAAGCTAAAAGCACCTAATCTAAAGCCATTTTAGGAACCCTAGTTTTGGTCACGTAAAGGATCAACGGACAATATATATTTCTAAAGGAAAAGTATATAATAAAATTATTTATGTTTGATATAAAGTAATCACAATTAATTTTGATCATTAAATGTAAAATTAAGTGGCTGTATTTATTTCATTGACCAAACTTAAAATTCAAAATAAATTATCTCGAACTTTATGACACACCAAGCTACCTTCTTGTATCAGATAAAAATGGTCTCATTGTATGTAATCCCATTGCTAAATGGGACTCTATGTGTACTTGAAAGGGTAGCATATTAAACATTGAACATACCATCTAATTTTTGTGAGATTTAAGTGTCAAAGAACTTGAAAATCAAAATTTTCTTTTTTATTAATTCTTAGGGAGATCATATAATTTTGAACTAAAACTATCTTCCCAAATAGGACTTGATCAGAGGGAGTAGATGTATAACCTCCACAAACATATATGAACTACACCACTTAAGTGAACAACAGGCCTTTGGTTAATTTTCACCGTCCATGATCAAAAACAAACGGTAGTGCACTACACCCATATTGAATTCAATTGTTGAATAGCTGAATTCAAAGTATTTTCGATTGTTCAACAACCAAAACTAAGGTTAATTTTGGTTTTTGAATAATCAAAAATTTTAAATTTTTTATTCTTTCAAATAATTTTGTCTCTTATGCGTCTGTATATCCTCTCTCTCTATATTACATAGGTAAAAATAGTTTTTTTATTCTCTCTCTTCCCTTTACTCAAGATCTTTTTTTTGGTAAATTTATAGTCCTTGAGATTTTTTCTACATTTAGGTGCTCAAATTAGTTGTTTCCTTTTATTTTATCGGATAACTACGACTTCAAAGAGGTAGAAAGAGAATATGCCACAAGATTGCTCTAATCTTCTAATCTCACGGTAATATGACTACTTAGAATGTTATTTTTGATAAAAAAAATGTCTAAAATTAAAAAAAAAAAAGATATGGACGAGATATATAAAAGTTGAAAAAAAAATTTAAATAAATAAAAATTAAAATATATTTATGATAATTTTTTTAAAATATAAAAGATAGTCAAAGAGATAATGAGAAAAATTCATGTCTTTTAAATAGGACAAATAAATGGGTCCCCTGGGAAATGATAATTTATTTTAGAAGATCTTCGATTTCGTTTTAAATACTATAAAATAAGTCCCAATAAAATAATACACGAATAAAATACCGATACCCAACAAATAAGAAGAACTTTTTATGTGGCTTTCAGCCACAAGTCACAAAAGGCCCCTCTACACGTGTTAAATGTTTATTTCTGTAACGGGAAAAGTTTATATAAAGTTAACAACATTAAAATGTACAATTAAAGATGCGCCTCAAAAAGTCCATCAGAAAAATGTTGTCTTGATATTGAGATGCGTGAATATGAAAAAAGACATTGAGATAAGTGAATATGAAAAAAAATGTGAGATTTTGACTATTAAAAATAGTGGATCTTGCAATACATTATCTAGACCGTCTATTTTCAAGTTTTTTATGTGTTTATAGATCTATTTGATATTAACTATTTTTTAGTTTAAAACTTTATAATTAGATATAAAAATAGATTTTGAGATAATCTTAAGAATTTTTAACACCAAAATTACATGTTATAATAAAATTTGGAGGTGCGTCTTAATTGGATTGTTAAAGGTTGTATCCTTATAGAAACCACACCCTCCTTTAAAATCAGTGTTTCAAATTTCATATTCATAGGGTTGAGTGTGTACCCATACATTTGTGTCGGATCGTTAGATCGGTAAATTTAATTAAATCTCAATTCGTCTGAATCAATGATCCATAAAATATTTAAATAATAAATGAATTAATAAAAATTAAAATAGAAGTTTATTGGGTCGGGATTTTGAAGAGAACTAAAAAAACAACAATAGAAATTTAAAGGCAAAAAACACAACAAAAAGTTAAATCCATCCCTACCTTGGACTTCTGACTTCGAACCATTTTCTTGTTTATCTTTTCATCCACCACTTATTCACTGGTTCAAAAACCGGTACCTTAGTTCATTTCCCACCATTCCCCATTAACAAATGAGAATGAGCTTGAGCTTGAGTTCTATCCGATGAAATTTGGTCGTTAGTGCATAACATTTTGAAAAACCTTCAACTCGAATTTCATGTAATTTAGATATTGATAAGTGTTTAATTGAATTAAACTATGTTTGCTACCCATATTTGTTATTTTACTGCAGTGAAGATAAAAGTCCTCGAATCTTTTAGATTTCAACAATTTTTCTCTTGAAAATTATATGGATTTAAAGCTCATTAGGTGCTCCGATGGTATTAATAAGGGCTAGTTTGGATGCATTTAAAATTCTTCTCATAAAAAACTTATATGGTTTATACAACCTGAAATGGAAAATATTGTCATTTTATTTTATAGCATCTATAAGCTGTTTGGGTATCTTAAAATTGTATTCACTTCACTAATCCCTCTTCGTGGACCCTTGTGTTCTCCCTCTCTTTTAATCCTGTAAAGCGAAAGGAAACTTTTCTCTTTCATTCTCCACTCCCTTTAAAGAAACCCCATTCCCTCTATGAAGGCTTTTCTGATTTCAGAAAAAGAAGTCTCTTTTTGGGAAAGGAGTGGAGGTTATGGTGGTAGCACCCTCACACCCTGATCATTATATCGTAGTTTCATTCTCACTGCCACATACTCTATTAGCATCATAAAAAAAAATAACTCCTAAACTATATGAAAAAATGGGTAGGGCCTGTCTTCCCCACCGAATTACCCAAAAAAAAAAAGTCTCTCTCTCTACAATATAAGAAAAAAAGCTCTCTATTTTTCTATCGGAAAATTTTTGTATGGATTTCAAAATAATTTGTGGAAATACCTCAGGGCATAAAAAATTTCTAATTTTATGCCCGTGTCCTTTTTTTTTTTGGTTTTTTATTTTAATTTTTCCCACAATTTGAAGGTGTAAACGTCGAATAATTTTTTATTTTTTTTATTTTTATAAACTTTATGGCATTCTAATGCCCCGAATATAGGACACCCAATTTTTTAGCCATTTTGATATTAGAAACATCGGAGTGCATTGTAGAAATTTGCCCCCGGTTTTCAATACCATGTTCCTTTGCATCTCTATTCCTCTTGAAGCACACCCCATAAATATATCTCTCTCTATGTTTCCAATCCCAACGAGCAGATCCCTTTTACTCCTTAGAGTTTAGTGAACAAGGGGATCTGGCGTGATTGTTCACGAGGAGCTACTACTAATCTTGACAATGGCCAATTTTTTGGAAAAGGTTCGACAAAAGAGAAAAGAGAGAGACTGTGGGTTAAGGTTGGCAACGGATCGAGTTTTCCCCAAACCTGGACCCGATCGAGTCCAAGTGACTTGGACCCATCCATGTCATTTAGAATGGACACAGGTCTAGAAATTTTTTAGAAAGGAAATTGTATTCTATATATTATTTAGTATAAATATTTTATATATTTCATAAATTTTGCATCGAGTCCAGGTTTGGGGAAAACTCGATCGAGTCCAAGCACACCCAATTCTCTTTCTCTACCCAAACCCGTTTCAACTCGAAAAGATATGTTGCAGAGGGTAGAGAAAGAGAATTGGATCTATGGTGCAAGGGTAGAGAGAGAGTTTGGTGTATAGTGAAAGGGGTAGAGGGAGAGAGAGAGGAAGTGGATCTATGTTGCAAAGTAAAGAGAGTAGGTTGTCTGTTGCAAGGATAAAAAGAGCTGGGTATATGGTGAAGAGGTGGAGAGATAAAAGATAGAGAGTTGGCGATATGTTGGGATGTTACATGTGTGAAGATAAATCACTTTTGTGGGTATTTTATTTGACTTTATCTTTTTTATTTTGAGCCATTGGACTGCATTTAATCCAATGGTTATGGTGTTGTAGGAACTTTACTCTTTTAAAATGGTCATTTAGAGAGAGAAAGAGTGAGAAAGGCTATGGCATTGTAGGAACTTTACTCTTTAAAAATGGTCCTTTTATTTAGATAGATAAAGAGTGAAAAAAAGATTGAAAGATTGAGCAGCAATTGGGTTTTCTCTTTATGGCTGTTGTATGCTCTGTTTTAGAGAGGCAAAAACTTGGGCCTATTGTGGGTTTGCTGTATCCATGTTTTATTGGGCTGCAATTGGGTTTTCTCTTGAAGGTTGTTGTATGTTCTATTTTAGAGAAAGAAAGTGAGCAAAAGTTTGAGCCCATTGTGGGTTTGTTGTGTGCCCTGTTTTATTGAGATAAAGTGTTAAAAAGAACCAATTTTTTAGTGTTATTGGTGCTTTGCTTTTTTGTCATGTTTAGAGTGAGAAATGGTTGCTGGAAATTGATGTTTTGAGCTCGATTTCACGTTGTAATCCTCTTAAATCAGTAAATAAAGTTTTATGTCATTCTCCCGTAGATGTAGGTCACGATTTGTGACAAAACCACGTTAAATTGTTGTGCTTTGTGAATGCATGTTCTTGGATTTCTTATTCTATGTGTTGTGATTGATTGGTGAAAAATCAACAAGGGTTTATAACATTTACAACTATTGTACATTCATATTAATTTAAACAATAAATGGAAACTACACAATATCAAAGCAAGAACATAGAATGAAAAATCCAGCAATATGCATTCACATAGCATAACAATTTAACGTGGTTCGGTCACAAATCGTGACATATATCCACGAGAGAATGGCGCAAGACTTTATTTATTGAATTGAGAAAGCTCATCAATTTTCAACAGCTCTTTCTCACTCTAAATAGGGCTCAAAAGCAAGACACCAAAAACACCAAAAAATAGGTTCTCTTTGACATTTTCTCTCACTAAAACATGACACATAACAAACTTACAATGGGCTCAAGCTTTTGCTCAATTTCTCTCTCTAAAACAGAGCATATAACAACCGTCAAGAGAAAACCCAATTGCGACCCAATCTCTTAATCTTTTTCTCAGTCTTTCTCTATCTAAACAAAAAGGGTTTTAATTCCTTTAAAAGAGTAAAGTTCCTACAACACCATAACCATTTAATTAGATGCAATCCAATGACCCAAACTAAAAGCGATAAAAGTTAAATACAATACCCACTTGTGTGATTTGTCTTCACACATGTAACAATCTCTCATTTTTCATGCCTGTAACAATCTCCCACTTTAAGACAAATCGCAAAGTCTCTGAAATAATTATCAATTCACCACTTTCCATCCACTCAAGGTTATATTTCCTCCAGGCCCAAAAGTCTTCTACACATCGTATTCTTTTCAGTTGAGACAACATTTGTCAATATATCATAAAGGTTTTTTTAGTATAAATCTTGTCCACTTACAAATCTCTACGCTTGAGGGGCAACCGAATAATATGATATCTGACCTCTATATGCTTTTGTCTGGAGTGATAAGCTACATTTTTAACCAGATGAATAATATTATAATTATCACTATGCACAATATATTTATCATGTTTCACCCCAAACTGTCCAAGTAACATTCTCAATCAAATCATTTATTTCATTGTCTCAGTCAATTTCATATACTCAATTTCAGTTGATGACAATGCAACAATATCCTGCAACATTGACATTCAGTTGACTGCACTACCACCAACATTAAAAATGTATTAAGTGGTAGACCTTCTAGTATCTTGGCATCCTGCATAATCTGCATTTATATAACCAACAACTTTCAATGATCAATTTCCAAAACATAAGCATACATTTATTGTCCCCTTCAAATACCGAATGATCCACTTAACTATCTATCAATGTTCTCAACCTGGATTATATATAAATCTGAAAACAACTCCCATTGCATGGGCAATATCACGTCTAGTACAAACTATTGCATACATCAAACTACCAACTGCAAAAGTATACGGAGCAGTCTCCATCTTACTTTTATCTACTCATTCATTGGACAATCATTTTTAGACAACGTAAAATGTGCAGCTAATGGCGTAAAAACAAGTTTACACTCAATCATATTGAAGCGCTCAAGAACTTTAGAAATATATTTATTTTGACTTAACAAAAGCTTACATTGCTTTTTGTTTCAATGAATGTGCATGCCCAAAATCTTATTGACTAGTCAAAGATCCTTGGTGGAAAAATGCTTAGACATATCAAGCTTTAAACGCTTGATTTTATTCAGATCATTGCCAGCAACAAGCATATCATCAATATAAAGCAACAAAACGGTAAAAGAATCATATGCTGAACCCTTAAGTACCCACAATGATCAAAATCGTATATAGAAAAACTTTCACCTAGTATAAAACTGTCGAATTTGTCATACCATTGCCTAGATGATTGTTTCAAACCATACAATCTCTTTTTCAACTTGCAAATTAAGTTAGGATTGGTTTTGTTCTTAAAACCTTCAGGTTGACACATATAAATTTTTTCATCAAGATCACTACGAAAGAAAACAATTTTAATATCAAGTTGTCCTAGCTCAAAATTCAAGTTAGCCATTAAAGATAAAACAATTATAATAGAGTTATGCTTAACAATATGAATAAAAATTTCATTAAAATCAACACTTGGTTTTTGCTCATAACCTTTCACCACAAGTCTGACCTTATATCGCAAGACTATTTATCTCCCACTTAATTGCATATACCCACCTATTCTTCAATTATTTATTCCACCAATTCCTATATATCATTCTTATGCAAAATATCAATCACCTTCTCCAATACCTTTTGTCACTTTTCAGCATTAGAGTAATAAATAGCACCCTGAAAAGACTTAGGTTCATCACTATTAGCATATAAAGCATAATATAAGGAAGGATAATACCTTTGTGTCGGCTTGTGAGGACATGTGGATTTTTCCAATTGTGGCTTCAGGTGTAACTAGCAGTCTTTCTTCATCTTGAATTAATTCAGTCTCATCCCCATAACTAACATCACCTCCATCAAAACTGTCTCGAGCTTGAGCTTAACTTTCTTGTATTTGCCCAGGTGCAACAATGAGATTTGGTTATTGTATATCCACAACAAGTCTTTCTTGTTTTGTCTCTTCCTGCTTCTTTTCAGCAAACATTACATTATCATTAAACAGAACATCCAGACTTCTAAGAGTCTTCCTTGCAATAGGATCCAAAATCTTATAACTTCTATTATCACCACTATACCCAAGAAAATCATATTTCTTTGACTTGGCATCCAGCTTGGCTCTACTTTCATTGGGCACTTGAACATAAGTTTTACACCCAATTGTTCTCAAGTATTCATATGACACACTTTTACCTCTCCACAGAATTTCAGGTATTTCACCATTTAAGGGTGCACTAAGAGATCTATTGATCAAATATACAGTTGTATTAGCAGCTTAAGGCCAAATTTGCTTACCAAGGTCCAGATTGTGATAGCATGCTTCTTACTTTTTCAATGATGGCCTTATTCATTCTCTCAATGACACTATTTTGTTGTGATGTCCCAAGAATAGTCATTACTTTGCGAATGTCATTCTCTTTACAAAAAATATCAAAAGCATTCAAGCAATATTAACCACCAATATCAATTTGCAAGCATTTTACAAATCTCTTTGTTTTTTTTTCAACCTTGGCTTTGAAAACCTTTAAAACTTCGAAAACTTGATCATTAGATGCCAAATGATACAACTAGCACTTTCTAGAATAAGCATATAAAAAAGTAACAAAACAAGAAGCTCCACTAAGAGATTTAACATTAACAGTGCCACGGACATCAGAATAAATCAATTTTTCTATGAGATTCATTTTTTTTAAACTAATTTTTAAAAATAAGAATAAGATTTTGAGTTTGCAATACCTTCTTACAATGCTCACTGAGATGATCCAAGTGGCTATACCAAATCTGTATGTCCTTTTGCTTACTTATTGTAGCAACGAATTTTTTTATAGCATCATTCTTTGAGCCGTGCCGTGAATAATGTAGAGATTCTCATCTTTTTACCGTTTCAATATTGTCATACAACTTATTGAAATCTTCTATGAACCATTCTTAAAAGTTATTATAAAACCAGAGTCATCTAACTGCCCGGTGAAAATAAAATTTTTCTTCAACACAGGAATATACATCACATTTCTCAATGTGTGCTTATTTCCATCTGATTGCTTGGTAACAACATTTCCAATGCCCAAAATTTTTCTAGCTCTCTCATCACCAAGATAAACCAAGCCATCATCCACATCTATGTAAGATGAAAAATATGACATTTCAGAACAAACATGAAATGAAGCACCAGAATTCAAAACCCAAGTATCTATAATAGGCAGTGATATGCATACAACAATAAAAGTAACCCCCATTTTCACCATCTGAAACTGTACTTGCTTTGGCATGACCATCATTACCCTTGGCATTTTGTTTATTTTTCATAGCATAAAAATCTTTTCTTGTGTGACCAGGTTTCTTGCAATACCAGCAAGTAACATTCTTGCTCTATGACTTGGACTTGCCTCTGCTATGCGATTAACCCTATTAAATACATAGGGTTGGTCTCTATATTGTGTTATTCCTCTATCTCCTACACTCAATGCTTGATTTGATTCAACAAGCATTTGTGTTGATATCTTTCTAGTCTCTTCATTTAACAATAGAACTACAACATCTTTCAAAATAAATTTGTTACCCATTGTATTAGTCACAGTGGTAACTTAGGTTTCCCAACTAGTAGGCAAAAAACTCAACAAAAGCAAACATAAAGCTTCTTCATCCAAATTTATTTTTAGAGACATAAATTGTGTAGAAATTGAATTAAATTCATTCACATGCGCTCTAATTGTAGCACCTTCTTTCATTTTCAAAAGAAATGATTTTTTTATGATATGCATTTTATTTGCACTAAAGGGCTGTTCAAAAGATTGCCAAAACTTTGTAAATGTTTTACATTAACAAACATCAAATAAAATTGAGAGTGAAATACATGGTCTTATGGCTGCCAAACATTTTCGATCAATAATATCCCATTCTCAATTTTCATTCTAACAAGCATAACCTATTTACCTCAAAGTGGCCGATCTAATTATTTTCCAACAAGATAATCTTCCATCATCATTTTACATATTGGGCAATTACTTTGATGTAATTTTTCAAATTCCATTACCCTTTCCATTTTAAAGAAAATCATAGGAAATAAGAACAATGTAAAAAAAAAAAAAAAAGAAAAAAAAAGAAAAAAAAAAGAAAGCTTTTCTTTACAGACACAATGAAGAACAAACCCTGGGTTCTGATACTAGTTGTTGAGATCGATAAAAATCAACAAGCGTTTATAACATTCACAGCCATTGTATATTCATATCAATATAAATAAGCAATGAAAACAACACAATATAAAAGCAAGAAAATGGAATGAAAAATTCAGCAATATGCATTTGCAAATTCAGCATTCGCAGAGCACAACAAAGGACAGAGGGAGAGAGTTGGGTATATGGTGCAGGGAGCAAAGAGGTGGTGAATACAATAATAAAGCATTGGGTTTGTTGTGCCCATACTTAAGGCGGAATTTGTTATCCAAAAAATATTCAAGCGAAATTTTTGGAATTTTTGGTTTAGTTTTAATGCCTTAACATGAAAGATTTTTCGGTCCAAAATATCTCGCTCTTCCTTTTCTCTTCCTATGTTTTCTTTCCCCTACGACTTAGTTACTAGCGAAATGCACGTGCTCCCCAAGGGTTTTTTAGAAGCATGAAGGATATAGTGCCTAAAAGTAATGAAAAAAAATCGAATATTATACTTTTCAAAATGAGATATTACTAAGAATAAAATACAAGAAGTATGTTAGAATTCAAATGTTATATGACCCAAAATGAGATATACAAATATTTCATCATCAATTATATTACATACACCTAAATTTATCCACAACAACCCAAAATATTAGACATTTATAGAGAGAGAGAGTTCAATATGTAAACGATAATTCTTAATTTAATTTTAATCAATTTATCATAGTTCCAACCCTTGCCCAATCCGGTCTAAAGTAAAAAAATGAGTTTGGTCAAAAACCAGTCAATGTTCGAATTGTTTTAGCTTATCTAATCAATTGGTTTTGACCGGTTAGAACAATTAAACAACATTGGTTAAATTTTTGTGACATATTTCATGTTTAAACTATTGTTTTTGTTGTTATGAGAAAATTGTGTCAGCCAATTTGATTGATGGTAAATCCTCATTCGCCCAGTAGTCAATTGGGTGGCATAGTACGTCATACGATTTGGACAACAATTTATTTTATGTAGAATAGATTATCTTACTAACAACGAACATACGCTCGATAGTATTATCTTTTAAGTTGTTTGGTGCATATGTCATGTTATGTATGGTATTAATATATTATTTAATTTTTCAACTAATTCTAACTATTTTTAGCTATTTATGAAAAAAAGGATGTGATTTTTAACAAGTTAATGTGAATAGAGTAAAACTTACTTTTCATAAAGATAAAGTTATATGTAAAACCACCTATAAGTTCATCTCATATAACTTTGCGTTGGACACTGCCAAACAGTAAATAACTCATTATAAAAAACAATGTATCTCATATAACTTTGTGCTGGACACTTCCAAACAATGGATAACTCATTATCGAAAAACCATGTTATTAAAATAGTGAATTATCAATGATAACTAATACATCTAAAATTATGCACCGACATCAAAGTTGGGGTGCTATACCCTGGATGACAATGCACCATTTTTCCCCAATAATGGATGGCAGCATGAGCTACTTAATTCAAAGCAAACCAATAATAGATGTCTATGTCTACCCCTTATTCATATGTTCAATGTGTATAATATACGATAAATTTATCTGAAAATTATAAGAATGAACTACTTATCATTTCATTTTTTTTTTTAAATTATTCATTTTTTAAAAAAATTTATTCAAAACAACATGATCATGAATAGGAATAATTGATATTATAAGTGTGATTTACTAAAATAATTGATAGGAATCAGAGATGGGCTCAAGGCATAGATGGTCAGCCCTCTAGGTCCCAAGTTAACATTAAAATAAATAAATTTATAATTTCATGTTTCCCTCAAAAACTCATCAATCATGTAGCCGAATGTTGTCTTGAAATTTACTACAGTTTTGCATAGCATCTTAGTTGTTGATTAGACACTCTTATTCCTCCAATCAAAGTTCATCAAATATTTTTCAAACATTAATTAGGAAAGAGACCCCCACCTGCAGTAGGATCTTAAGTAGCAAGGGCTTATAATTTGTTAAATACTGCAGTATAATTTGATTAGTTTAACAAAAGAAATACCAAGTGGGTTCAAAAAAGAAAAAAAAAAAACTATACAAAGCTTTACAGGGGTTTTGATTTTTGGATGATGTGGTTGTAGAAGTGTAACAATCCAAAAAATTTCAAAAAAAAAAAAAAAAAAAAAAAAGGAGAAGAAAAGATGCTTTTAAATAGGTGATGGTCTGTTTGAGTATGATGGTCCTTAGGGACCATCACTATTTTTAAAAGTTTTTACTTGGTTTAAATGCCACGTCCTTTAGTGGACGTGATTTTCGTATGTTAAAAGCAGACTCTTAACGCGACACCTCAGGTATGAGGTAGAGCGTAATAAAATAATATAATAATACGTCATAAGAATTTAAATAGCGGAGGTGAGCACTCCCACCCTAAAAAATTTTGAGATCTCTCTCTCTCTGGTCGAAACACAGTGAACTTCTCTCTCGAACCGAATTTTTATCGGAAGCTCCCTCTCAAATATTTGTGAGTAAGTGACATCATCTTCCTGAAAAATAGTCTGTTTTTAATAAATAGTGATATTTCCGTCCAGGATCTTTATTTTATAAGTTTTGTGTGTAAGTGACCCCATTGTCTCGAAAAATAATCCATTCTTTTTAAAAATGAAATGAAATAATTATATCTGCTTATTATCATGAATTTTAGGCGCGATAAATTTTATGCGCACGTGACCTCATTATCTTG
>NW_006497417.1:106006-117206 GCF_000471905.2 Amborella trichopoda
GGAGGGAGGGAGGGAGGGAGAGAGAGACTTAGCCTTTTCAATTTGCCTAATAGATTATAGTTGGCTTAGTTCTCCGGCTTCTATATTGTATACAATACTCATTGTCATGGGCTGTAGGAAAAAAAACCTTTTTTAAATGATAACTTGGTAAGTTAACGATGAAGCTTAGTGGATGTATCATGTGTGGCAGATGTTAGGAGTTTGTGTGACTCATTGTGCCCCATGTGGTGTATACCTATACCTGTTGGAATGGTATATGTAGTGTCATCATGCCTTCTATCTTATTCTTGTTGTCTTTTCTATTTTTCTCTTTTTGTCGCATGCCCGTATGGTTATCTATTCCGACTTCCCATCATAAGTGATAAACAATACGCTCATACTGCTTATGATAATATGCATCATATGTAACCTTTTATTTTTATCTTTATTTTGGATCGGTAGATTAATTCATCATATGAACCTTGACCAAAATAGGGATTAAAAATTGGTAGAGGGCAAACGTAATACTTTTCTCTTTCCCATAATTGGGACTGATTTTCGTAGTTTTTTTAGCCTTTTATTTTTTTAAAAAATTTTCTTTGTTTACTATTATTTTTTAAATTAAAGAATCTTATGAATATTCCCCAAACTAGGGACTAAAAATTGATCGAGGGAAATTAGATGGTTTCTTCTTTCTGGAATTTTGAAAACCCTTGCCTTTAGTCCCACATTGGGGACCTTCAATGGTTATGTGGGGGGTGGGGCTATAGAAAAAGCCATATAGATCTTTCACGTGAAGGTCGGGCGTTCCCACCATGAAGGTGGAAACTTCACATGGGCCCACAGGGGGAGGGGTAAGCCACAAGGAGAGGGGCGGGTCACCCCTCTTCCAGTATAAAAAATTTAAATACAAATTTAAGAAATAAAAATAAAAATATTTAAAGAATCAGGAACTGGGCGGTTCAGTTAGGCTGACTCGCCTAGTTCCTTGATAGAACCGATCGGTTCTGTGAGAGAACCGACCGGCTCTTTCGGGAACCCGCTTGGTTCCTAATATATCTAAGGAATTGTGATGGCTCCCTTGAAAACTAGTGTTTGAAAGACTATCGATCTGGATCGAAATCACCTGCTCCGGAATGGTTTTCGAGGGAGCTGTCCTGGTTCCCTAGATGTATTGGGGAGCAGGCGGTTCTCGAAAGAACCGGTCAGAGACCCGGTTGGTTCTCTGACAGAGCCGGTTGGTTTTGTCACTAACTGAGCCACCCAGTTCTTATTCTTGTAGTTTTTATTTTTAATTGGAAGAGAGGTGCCCCACTGCTCTCCTTGTGTGGTGGCCCACCCCTCTCCACGTGTGGTGGCCCACCCCTCTCCACGTGTGGTGGCCACCTCTCTCCTTGTGGGTCCATGTGCACGGTGGGAACTTCCCACTTCACGTGAAGTTCCCATGTGAAGTTCCCACCTTCATGTGAATGATCCATATGGCTTTTTATAGCCTTGTTCTCCAAAATAACATTTGAAGGTCCTCGATGTGGAATTAAAAGAAAGGGTTTTCAAAATTACAGGAAACAAAAACCATTTTAGTTGTCTTTGATCGATTTTTAGTAACTATTTTTGGGAATATTCATAGGATGCTTTAATCTAAAAAATCAATTGTAATTTTTTTTTAAAAAAATTAAAAGGCCAAAAACCTGCTAAATTCGGTCCCAATTTATAGGAAAGAGAAAGGTATTGAGTTTCTTCCTTTTTACCAATATCTAATCATTATTTTGGTCAAGATTCATATGATGAATTTATCTAATGATCAACAACTAAAGTTAGAAAGATTTAAAACACCACTGAAATTGATCCCAAAATCATCTAATTTTAATCATGATTTTAGCCTATGATTAGTAGGTTTCTTCTTACTTTTATGTTCACTGAAATTGATCCCAAAATTATCGAATTTTAATCATGATTTTAGCCTATGATTAGCAGTTTTCTTCTTACTTGTTTGTTTTCTTCTTCTTAGTTAAAAGAAAGACTGGGCAAGCCTCGGTCCTCAACCACTTACCCATTTTGTCCAACCACAGAACCTGGTCCCCTTCTTTTAGAAGACCTTTGCTTGGCCATAAATTGGATGCCTTCCTCCTTCTGGAGGGCCTCATGGACTTGGTCTTCCTGCCTCGTTCAGGGGATGACATGCTTATTTGGACTCAGTGTTCCTTTGGCAAATTCTCAGTATCTTCCTTCTATCTCTCCCTCTTTTCTCCTTCCCCTTATTCCCCTGTCTCTCTCCCCCCCATATCAGCCAAGGTGTGGCATCCTTTCGTCCCTCCAAAACTACAAATCTTAAACTGGCTAGCCTCACTCGAAAAGGTCCATCACCTCCATAGGAGAGGGATGTCTCTCCCCAACCTTTGCATCATGTGCCTTTGTTAAGAGGAAACAAATGCCCACCTTTTTCTTCATTGCAAACTGGCTACCAAGATTTGGGGAGCCTCTTTACAGATTTTTGGGCTCTTTTAGGTCACCCCACCTTCTTCCCTTGCCTCTTCAACACGCTTCAGTTTATGCCGTGGCCTAAGGCAGGCATCTTGCTATGGAACGTGACCATATCTGCTTCTCTTTGGGTAATATGGACCGAGCGCAATAGTCGTATCTTCAGAGGAACCACAACCACCTCGGAAGGGCTTAGGGAGCGCATTAGATCCCTAGCGACCTTCTAGGCTAGAAACCACAAACAGCTCAAGCATTTTTCACTGGTGGATTTTTCGCTCAATTGGCAGGCATTATGCCATCTTACCCCAGATAGGGTGAGCCGTGCTGTTAGATGGCAGCCACCTGAACCAGTCAACTAAAACTTAATTTCGATGGTTGGTCCCTCAGCAACCCAGGGCCAGCTGGAATAGGGGGGCATCTTCAGAAACCATGCGGGCAATACTTTCTTCCCCTACTCTATATCGATCGGCACTGCTGATAACACCACTGTAGAAGCTTTGGGAGCAAGGGCTTTCAATCCCAGTGGGTGTAGTGCCCTCTCGGTCAAAGGGGATTCTAAGAGCGTCATTTCATGTGCCTCAGGAAAGGCAACCCACTTGTGGAGACTGGCCGATATCTTCAACGAGATTTGTTAGATATGCAGGCCATTCGCAATTTCTTGGACTTGCGTCTGGTGTGAGGCCAATTCCCTAGCCGATGCCCTTGCTAAGGAAGGTGCATCAAGTCCTAGTGTTGGTGGACCCACATGATTCTGGGTCTTACTCGGTTTCCACCTTGACTCTTTTGGAAGCCATGGCTGTATATAATTGTGTACCCCTCACCCTTTGGCTGAATTTTGTATGTTGTTCCCTTGTGGGGGAGATCATTTTTTATACTTGTACAATCTCTTTTATTAAGTTGAACATTCCAAAAAAAAGGAAGACTGGGCAAGTGTGGTTTACTTAGTATTTTTCTTTTTTCTGGATCGGGCAATTTCTTCTTAATTGGTTTTTGTATGTCCATGGGAAAGAAAAAGAGTGGTCCAATATGTTTGTGTGTGTGTGAGAGAGAGAATGGAAATATTCATATTTCTTTTAAATTCACTATTTTGCTCTCATAGTTTAATTTTTTCTCCATTCCAAAAACTTTCTTTTTTTCCGTATAAATTCAATGTAATGGACAACAAGCAGTCATACACGAGACAACACTCATACATGAGACACATTTTCTTATTAAAACAAGAAAAAACCATAACTTTTTTTTTGGAACCTAAGAAGCTAGATTTTTTAAGGATATATAGTGTGTTTTGGAAATTATTTGAAGGTTGGAACTGTCCGATCCATCGATCCAGACTGCTTATTTCCCGATCCAGGTTAGTTTTTCGGATGGGCAATCCGGCGACCCCTTTTTTTTTTAAACACTGCTGACAAAAGTAAAAGTAAATTCCCTGCCTTGTCGAATCAAATAAAAGCAGATTCCCTCCTTGTCAAATCAAGTAAAAACATATTCCCTTGAAACAGAGATCCCTGGCTGGTCCAACAAAAATGAAGATTCCTGTATCTAAAATATATAGATGACATGTACTGAAAACCGCAAGAGGAAGATGCTCTTTTCCCTAGAGGATAAGGTCGTCACCTCAAAAAGAAGAAGCCCTTGCTAACAATTCTCTTTTTCAGCTCTATATAAGAAGGGCAAAGAAGATAAAGGCATCGCTCTTTAGAGCTCTTCTTTTTTGTTCTCTCTCTATTTTTGATCTTGTGGTAGCTTTCTTTTCTTTGAATTTGTAATTATCACCTTAAATTTACGAGATATAAAGCTTTGTATAGGTGTGACATTCACTTAAAAAGAAGATGCTCTTATCCCTAGAGGATAAGGTCGTCACCTCAAAAGGAAGAAGCCCTTACTAACAATTCTCTTTTTCAGCTCTATATAAGAAGGGCAAAGAAGATAAAGGCATCGCTCTTCTCTCTTGTTCTCTCTCTATTTTTTATCTTGTGGTAGCTTTCTTTTTCTTTGAATCTGTAATTATCACTTTAAATTTACGAGATATAAAGCTTTGTATACGTGTGACATTTATTTAAAACTCCTATTTGTTATTAGTTTTTTATGAAAGTTTGAATCTTCTTAATAATAATAACAAAAAATTTAATATATCTCCTCTAGTTTCCTTTGTATTAAATGATTTATAAATATAAAAATTTACATTAAAAACTGCATACTATACGACGTTTTTTATATTTTGCAACTTTAAAGCAATAATTACAAATTAAGAGAGAAAAAGCTAAATACAAGATCAAGATCAAGATCGAGAGAGAATAATGAGGAAAGAGGTCTGAAGATTGATGCCTTCTTCATCCCCCTTATCCTTCGTATATAGAGCTCTAAATGAGAGTCAGTGGCAAGAGCTTCTTCATTTTGAGTACCTTCTAAGAATAAGAGCATCATCTTTCTAAGGTATTCAATACGCGTGATCCCTATCTCTTAGATAATGGAATCTTGTTTTTTTATTAACAAGCAAGATAATCTCTTCTTCGAGGGCATACGCTATTACTTGATTTGATAGGGGAGGAGTATGGTTTTACTTGAATTGACAAGGCAATAATCTACTTTTACTTTTGTCAGGGAATCTGCTTTGTGGAGATTTCCTAGAGGCTTCTTCAGTTTTGTATTTCTGGTTTTACGTTAAGTTTTCAACTTTTTTAGTATCAATCCCATTTAGTATCAATCCCATTTATTTCTTCTTTGGAAACATTCAAAATCTATTGAATTAACTCCATGTATGTCATTTGCCTTTTATTCATAGGCAAGGTTAAAAAAAATGGGCAATCTAACAGGTAACCACTCGGTTAGATTGGAACCGGCTACTGGCTGGTTCCAGTTTCGACCGGTTTTGGTGACCTGTCAGGTGTTTTAAAAAAAATTCAAAAAAAATAAAATATAAAATCTCAAAAATAAAGTAATATATTTTTTAATATTGTAGCAAAGATTAAAAACTATTTTGGTCATTAGTACTTATTTCCATTTTTTTAGAAAATTTCAAATATACCCCTAGACACAAGTCGATTCTTTAAAATTTTTTTTTTTCATTAATGTTCAACTTCATTTGGATGTGTTTTGTATAATCATTCTTTAAATATACTTATCCTATTTTATTAGATTTTATTTTGTATTTTTTTATTATTATGTTCAACACTTTTTTGACTGCTAGGACTTGCCAGGTTAGAATGGTTGAATCTGGTGGTTTTCCAATTAGGCCGGTTGAACTGCTTTCGAGCCCATGTCCGTTGACCATTCCGGTTCGATTTTGCAAACACTGTTCATAGGGATCAAAGAACTTACGATTGTTAGAGGAGATTTTATTATCCTCCTTTTCTATGTAATTATCTTCATTAATTTTGTCATACCATCTTGCTTCTACCAATATATCTAATGTAGAGGGATTCTTTTCTAAATTAATAAAATAAGTCCATTTTAGGATCCAAGGGATATACTTTTCAGCTATAAAAATGTAATAATTCAATATTGTCATTTCTGAACTTTTAATATTAATGTTGTACTTTTTGTAAGATGGTGGTGATTGCTCCAAATTTTTCTCACCATAGCAGGAACCGATGTGGAATATTCTGATTGAATGATTAAGAGAATATAATTTTCCAAGAATGAGTGAACACTCTATTTTGAAGAAGTAAAATATAGTGCCATGCATCCATATAACTGTACTGGTAATAGGATGCATATGATCTATAATTTCTTGGTTGTTCATTGAACCTTTTGCAGGAAAATGTTTTTTCACCGAATTCTTCGAAGGATATAATCTTATTGATAATTAAAGTAGAAACAACATATGTTCGACTTTCCTCTATAATTGTTTTTAATATGAACACTTTCAGTGCCTATAAGGATTTGTTCATAAAAGTAATGATCTTTTCCAGTTGTCCTAATTGGAAAATGAAAGGTTTTGCCTGAATATCTTGTTGCTATACTATCTAGAAGCACCCAAATTTTTTGTTGCTATACTTTCAGCTTCTAGATCTTTATTTTCTAATGGTATTACCATTAACATAAGATACCTTTTGTTTGGGATTTATCTATGCCATTTTTCTTCTGCAAGAATTCATAGGTTACAAAGACAGGAAGGGAATTAGTTTCACCTTTAATAAATTTGATATCAAATTAAAAAATGGATAATATAACTCGTCATCTAGGAAATATTTGTTTAGAAGCTAGATTTTTTACATCTTTTTCTAACACTTCTTTAGGAGATTTACAATCTATTATAAGTAAAAATTTCTGATTTTATGTGTCACTTAGAAATTTAAGTGTAACTTTTACAATAGCTACAATTTCCTTTTTCATTGTTGACTCTTTGGTTGGCTCGACCTGGACCTGGGCGAGTTGACTCAGACTTGCCTGTGTAACTTGGCCAAGCCATGGGCCAAGTTTCACGGCCGAGCTGATTTTAAAAACACTAGTTCTCTTTAGACTCAAATCTAGATTTCGAGTTTTTATGCTTAGCTTCTAAATTCAGTGATCTAATTAGATATTTGTTCAGAATAAATCTTAGAAATTAACTTGTCAATTTTTTTTTTTTTTTTTTTGGGATTAGGATCATGGCAAGTTAGTTTTCTTTCTCCACTTCCTTGCCTTCTCCTACTCTCTTTGTTACGTTTTGTATTTATGGTTTAAGTTACTCTTTTTCCCCACTAATTGGAGTTAGTAACTCATTGGTTTTGTTTAAAGATACTCGTACGAGTTCTACCGTCTCTTTGATTTATTGTTGCCGATTACCTTGAGTTTATCTCCTCACTCACTCTATTCATTGAATCGGTCATATGAGTTGCACGGATTGTCCGTCTCTTAGTTGTCAAATCTTTTTGACCTTCCCAACCCTTCTTGCACGATTCCTCTTGTTCCTGCACTCCCTAATCTTCTCCTCCTAGCTTTCAAGATTAATTTCACCTTCGCCTTTTCTATATGCCCCTAATTAGGTTTGCACGTTGCTCTCGTGATCCAGTGCACCTCACTTAATACATCTTTATCACTAATATGTTTGGATTAAACCTTGTATTAATCCCCTAATCTCGCTCTAAAATCCTATATAAAATACTTCTAAGTTTGTTTTTTATCCTGTCCGTGATTACAATTCAATTATATCCTATCTAGAGTTTGCTTTAAAGAAGTTTATGGAAAAATAGTTTACTTTTACATTGCTTGTTCTTTAATTAATTAATGCAGTCAAATTCCTGATAAATTTCAGCAAGTTTGACAGTTTATTAACAGCAGTTCTGCGAAATTTTTGGAGCACGTTGACGTTTAGAAGCTGATATTTTGTTCGGGGATCTTGCTTGCTTCTGAATGGCATGCAGTGGCCTTAAGTTGGTCGAGAGACCTCCACATGTAGTTGCTGATTGACAAAAGTTGAATGTCTTACTTGGTTTCTTGCTGCTATGCAGTGTCTGGGTTGCTCGGAAACCACCTGGTTATGCTTTGTTGAATTTGATGACCGTAGAGATGCTGTAGATGCAATTCGTGGCTTGGATGGTAAGGGAACTAATTCTGCCCTATTATATTATTTGAGCTTTATTTTGGGGCAATCATCATAGCTTTACTTCCAACAATATTATCATCTGGCTGTTTGGGTTACATTTTTTTTTTTTGCATTCTGTTCCCCAATTTTTTTATCTGTTTCATACAGTGTTAAAAAATTTGGCTGCCTGAGGTCTGAGTGAATTGAATGGGCCTAGGCAGGTGCCTTATGCAGACATGTACCTGGGCGCCCACCTAGACTCTCACAGGTGGCTGACTTGGCAAAAATTGAAAAAAGAAAATAAAAAAGGAAAAAAATAAGATTTTGATTCCCAATCCTACATTCACAACGTGGAACTCTTGTTCTCTTGTCTCTCTCCACAAAGGAATAAAGATAATGGCCTCAAACGTGTTTGATGCAAGTTCCCTCTCTTTCTCTATTTTTTTTTTATATATATATATAAATAAATATAGAAAGATACCATTTACTTTTCGCACGAGGAGGTCACAATCAATCTTGTTCTTTAGATTTCAAATTGGGTGGTTGTGAATATGTTACTAACTTCGCTCAAAGTTCAAAAAAAGTTTTTTTTGAACTTCGTGACACACGCCAAGCTATCCAATTTGACATCTAATGGTTAGGGATAATTGTAACCTCCTTGTAAGAAAGGGAAATGGTCTCATAATTACCCAAAAAAAGGTAAATGGTCTCATAGTATACAGTCCCATATGTAAAATATATAAAGAAGAAGATAAACATACATCCTCCAAGTGTTAGATGCAAGGCGCCTCTCTATCACACACATATACATACAGACCCATATGCTCTCTCTCTCTCTCTCTCTCCATATAAGAAGAACAAGAAAAATAAGAAAATGACCTCAAAGTGTTTGATGCAAGCCCCTTCGCCCTCTCTACACATATATGAAGAAGATAACCCGCCTTCTTGAACATTGGTTTCATGTAGTTTCACAATGAAATTATCAAAGTAAAATGGTACTTGTCTAAATCTCAGAAACAACCTA
Organism: Amborella trichopoda; assembly: GCF_000471905.2. Next base: position 114,994 of record NW_006497417.1, read on the forward strand.
TCACTCATGCTACCTTGGGATTGACTTTTCAACAGTATGGAAGATTGCTGTCTGGTAGGTCTGGGTTGATGAGGGAGGTTATTTTAAATCTGATGAATCCTCAATAAACCCAATAATGCATCTGGGTTCTTCGGATGGTGGTTCTTGTGAGGGCAACCGCTCCTTCCATCAGTTAGATCCAATGTCTTGAAACCCTGAAGGTCCTTCACTGATTTTGAATTAATAGTTGTAAACTAGATCTCCTGTGGGGTCAATAGGCTTGTTGTACGGTCCTGGAGGTCCTATCTTGCCAATCTATCCATAAGCCTAGATAATAGCCAAGGTGCTTTACCTATGCATTATATGTCTCATGGAAGTGGATGTCAACTTGAAGGGGCAACATCTGCCTGGAGACTGATGTCAAGGGTATTAAAATGGCAAACATCCTAACATGAAGCTACAAAATCTTGATAACTTCGAGAATGTGGATCTTAGCTGATTCTGGTTCCTTCTTTTTCAAAGCATTTGAATTTGTGAACATCTGGGTGCCTCGCAATAAAGTTACTGGCTGACTGCTTAAGAGCTTACGCTACTGCTATTGCAGAAATTTGATGCCTTTCTTGGACTGGCTTGTCTTACTGACGGTTGTCTCGGACAACAGATGGCTAGAGTGCCTCCTCATTTCTTTTGATCCTTGTCCAACAGTTGTTGACGTTATTGATTAATAACAGAGGCTATTGGTCTCCCTAGCTGCTGATGCCACATTTTTTTTGAAAGAGTTAACCGTTCTATTCTATTAAAAGAGAGAATATGGAGTACAAGAGATTAAAAAATAGGCTTCCCACAAGTCAGAAGTTCTGTATACAAAAAATAAGCATCCCAGAAGACGGGAGTTCTGTACAGCAGTATAAAGGCTGCCCTAGAGGGGAACCCTGTACAAAAAATCAGCAATCAGGTGGGTAGAGAATGTAGATACAAAAAAAAACTCTTGAAGGCAAGAGCTACACCAAAATCATCATTTCATGCTGATGCCACTTATTGGCCAACGCCAATATAAATTCTTACTATCTACATAAAACCTGAATCCCCACCTATTTTTGGTGGCTTGCATTGTCCCTTCTGATTAAGTTGGACTTATGTTCCTTCTTGTTACTTCGCCAAAAGAATTATCTATAAATGCACCAAAGCTTGACCATGACATTACCGGCATAAATATTGAGAGAGTCATCTTTGATATATGTAAACTTGCCTCCATGTGAAGGACGATGTTCATCTTAGGAAGTGATGTACACTGGATTCCAATTACTCTGCTGGGGTTGCCAATGCGTATGGGTTGCCCTTGGGGAACTTGTTACCTTGGAGATGTTGTGGTTTTGAACTTCGACATAGAGTTCATATTTTGAGTTAGAGATTATAATAAATTTCTTCTTTGATTTTTGGTGTAATTAACTGATAGGGAAAAACGGATGGCGTGTTGAGCTCTCTCATAATTCAAAGGGTGGTGGAGGCCGCGGTGGTTCTCGTGGGCGTGGGGGTGGTGATGACATGAAGTGTTATGAATGTGGTGAGCCTGGCCATTTTGCTCTGGAGTGTCGCCTACGTATTGGTCCTGGGGGATTGGGAAGTGGACGACGTCGAAGCCCCAGTCCTTGTTATAGAAGAAGCCCAAGTTGCGGTCGCAGGTGATTTTTTTTTTTCCCTTTTATTTAATTTCTTATCTCTCTTTTACATTGTCACAATATGGTAGGAAATTCACTGATGTTTATTAATTTTTAATAATTAATTGCCATTCATTGCTGATGGTAATGTATATATCTAGTTGTCAATATGCATATTGACTATAAGCCACAAAAGTTGTGCGATTGGTGGAAGTCAACATCATTTAGCGATCACTAAACAACCCATGCCAAGTCAAACATAACCAGCTAATGCTCAGTTTTTGTTTTGTCTGACTTCTTTATGTTTTGATTGTTGGGTTGCGACCCCTCAAATTAGTTTCGACTTGAATAAGCATGATCATCAGTGTATATCAACAAAATTTTCCTTTCTTTTTTGAGCCCATGTGATTTGCTATAGTTGATGTTTTGTGTGTGTGTGGGAGAGAGAGAGAGAGAGAGAGAGAGAGAGAGAGAGAAGAAGACTAGTTGGTTGTGTTTGGTATGTATGCTAGTGCTAGTTCGTCCGTTCTAGTTGGTCTGTACTAATTTTAACGTTTGGTTTTTGGTTTTTAGACG
>NW_006497417.1:117423-150593 GCF_000471905.2 Amborella trichopoda
TTACGTTACGTTAGTTACGTTACGTTAGTTACGTTAGTTAGTTAGTTAGTTGTTAGTAGGTAGTAGTAGTAGGTAGTGTAGTAGGTAGTAGAGGTAGGAGGAGAGAGAGAGAGAGAGAGAGAGAGAGAGAGAAAGACAATGGTTTGCTTTGGTATGATGCATGCATTGCCGTTCATTGGTCTGCAATTTAACTGTTTGGTTTTTTGAGCTACAGTCCACGTGGTAGAAGATCACCATGACACCGCAGTTATTCACCTTGTCGTAGTTACAGCAGGTCACCTGTTTATAGCCGAAGCTATCGTGATTCATCTTACGCCAATGGGTACGCTGTTAATCTACTATAATGCTCATACCATAACGCATCCTTGACCGGTTTCTTGACACTGGGTGCTGTTAAATTACGTCTCTTTATAACAATTTCAGGAGTCCAAGGGGTCGGCGTGGAACACGGAGCCGGAGTTAAATAAAATTTTTCTATGACATGAGAATTGAATATCTCAGTTACTGTACTTGAATGCTGAGCGAGTTCAGACTCTGGTGATGACAACATATGGTTTCAGTCTGAAGACCTAGAGAGACTTCAATAGATCAGTGGACATTGTGGTATATATGAATGGCTTCTATAAAGTGGATTAGCGACTAGACAAATTTTCACACTCTTCTGTTGCACACTAGAATGCTTTCCTCAACTGCTGGATGTTGGATAAGTTATTTCCTACTTAATGCTGCTTGCTCTTTTGCGAAGCCTGTTTATGATGACCATTTCCTTTTGTACGTTCTGAGCATGGACATATTTGATGAGAGTAATTGAAAGTTTAGATTACAGGTTTCTGTATCTAGAAATTTTAACTTAAGACCACTCTACCTTTGTGTTGTTTTAGAGTTATGCTTCTGCTTAAACGGCTCATAGGGGAACTTACCACTGCTTCATGGGTTTTGCTCCTATCATCTCCTTCTGGCTTAATGCGGTTTTCTTTGCCTGCATCGCCAAATGTGATGGCTTCAATGCTTTATTGCTTGGTCGTCTACATCGTAGATGCTTTCCATCCCGCAACAAAACCTAAAATGGTGTTTTCATTAATCTTCTGCAACAAACCCCAAATTGGTTGTCTTCTTCAACAAACCCTAAATTGGTGTCTTCTGCAACAAACTCCAGAGCTTCAGTGTTTGATCATCTACACTGGTAAATCTCAACCATGTGCAACAAAACCCCAAGACTGGTGTTTTGTTTTTCTTCTGCAACTTACCCTAAATGGATGGACTTCTTCTACATACCCTAATGGCTGGTGTGGCATCTCGAAGCTTCTGTGCTGTGTCAACCACATTGATAATTGTGCTTGTTTCTACAAAAAACCATAAAGTAGATGTCCTTACGATTCTTCTGTGACAAACAAATGGATGCCCTTGACAACAAAACCCCTACTGGCTGGTGTGGCATCTCCAAAGTTTCATTGCTTGGTCTTCTACATCAATAAATGCTTGTCCATCTACAATGAAACACTTAATGGTTGTTTTCAATAATCTTCTGCAACAAACCATATTTGGGTATCTCCTGCAACAAACCATAAAATTTTATCATGTTTATCATCAGGTTTTATTTTGGAGAATATCACGGTTTTTTTGTTTTTGTTTTTCTAATTTTTCCTAAAGGATACCTTGACAAGGTCACATCATGAGAGGGAGCTGCTTCACAGTTGACCAGGTATTACCTTGCCTCGTACTATGCAAAATTATATTATCTTGGTGATGAACTCCATTTTTAATCATGTTACAAACTGATGGGCTACAGATTGAACTTGTGATTGAACACCAGCCTGCCATTTAAATAGCAGATGTTATAAACAGCCTGGTTTAGCTATTGAGGCTCATCAAGCTTTGTATTTTGCTTATTGCTGTTGCGGAGTATTCATCTCACTGGACCGAGCTACGGCACTGGCCTGTGTATCATGACCCCCCTCTCCCCTCTCTTGCACTCTGTTTGTATCTATGTATTTACTCTCTCAGCTACGGATCCCAAATTTTGGGAATAAATTTGGCATACATTTTATTTAAGCTTGCAACCTTAAATAATCAAAGTAGGGTGTACCTCCAAAATTTATCTTAAGATGTAATTTTGGTGTAAAAAGTTCTTAGAATTGTCTGAAAAAGAGTAGCGTCTTTTGCATGAATATGGTCCCACTATATCAATAAAAGAAAGCCTCATGAGCTCGTCCTTTGGTTGGAGTAAATATACAATCAACCAGAGTATGTTATGCTGCCTCATACCAAGAGATTGGTGGAAAGATTCCACACTTTTGTAAGAGCATGCTGTCTATTTGCTCCCTTGGTGAAAACCAACCTTAATATTTTGGACTCTAATTTGAGGATATAAACCCATGTTGTATAATGTCAAAAAAGTGAACATTTGGAGGGCAATAACTATATGTGGAAGAACTCAGAAATCCTTTTTTTTTTTCTTTTTTTTTTCAATAACCATCATGATTCTGTGAACATTTGGAGGGCAATAACTATATGTTGAAGAACTCAGAAATCCTTTTATTTTTTTCCTTTATTTTTTCAATAACCATCGTGATTCTTAGATGGCTCTCAAAATTATGGTAAAAAAAAGAGAGAAGGAATTTGCAAGCTGCTTAAGCGTACAATATGTGCTCCCATAGGAGCAAAGCTGTAATTGCATGATTAGTGCTTTTATAAGCTAATTGTGTGTAAGAAAAAAAGTTTATATAATGAAGTCACCTTGAAATTTAAAATTGAGGTACACCTTTAAAATCCTCGAAGGCTGTTTTGAGGTTGGAAAAACAACTAGTTGACATGATGACATCAGATGTATAAACATAGAGGGGAAAAAGGAATTTTAAATCCTAAAAGTACATAGTGGAACACATTATTTTCAATATTTTCATGCATCTGCTTGATTCGAACTATTTTAAAGTTTAATTTTTTTATAATTAGAGATGAAAATATATTCTTACACCATACTAAAACTTTTTGATAATAAAAATGCATCTTATGACAAAGTTTGCTGGTGTGCCTTAATTTGATTTTTAAATATTAAAACCTTATGTAAACTACACCCATTTTACAATGAAATGAAAAAGTATCTATGTTGACCGGTGGAAGGATGCACAAGCACTCTGTGAGTTTACAAAGCCATATTTAGCCAAAAGTTATTTGCAATATTTTGGTTTTTACTTATTATTTAAATAAGATATTTCTTTGAATTTTGGGATATAGGTTTATCTTTAAATTTATTTTGATCAATATCTTATATTTTAAATTTATTTAGTCAATTCTATTTATAAAGATAAAACTAAAACGTGAATTTCATATTATTATTATTATCATTTTTAAATTAAAAATATTCTTAATATTTTTAATATCACACCTTAAATCCTAATATTATTTTTTCTTATATTTATTTATCTGTCAAAAAGCGAATAAAATTGAAACGAAAATGTCCTTATCAATAAAATTGAAACCAAAATCCCTTTTTTTTTTTCTTTCTCTATATCAGTTTTTTTATTCTATCTCCTCTCTTTGCCACCCTCTTTCTTCTCTTTTTCTAAAACATGTCCCCTCTCTCTCTCTCTAATCCTTCTCTCTTTAAAACACGTCGCCTCTTTCTCTCTCTAACCCATATGGGTCTCCTAACCCATATGGGTCTCCTGTGTTATGTCATGCTCTGCACTTTTCATTTCCTTCCATTAGAAAACCCTAACTCTTTCTCTCTCATTCCACTTGCCGATTTCCCCTCCAAATCTAGCAGAAGCAGGTCCTCCCACAATGGCACCAACTTCACTGAAATTACAGCGGTCAGGACACATTCGTTGGATCTGTAAGTCAGATTTCCGGCAATCAATGGCCAAGATGATAAGTTTTTTAATGAGGGCCTTTGCTGATCTTGTAGTGAATTTGGTGTTCGAATATGGCCGAAAGTCTTACCAACGATTTTTGGGTTGATAGGACGGCTGGAATTTGATATTAACGATGATTACTGAGTGGGTGAGTAACTGGGATCTGAGTTTTTCGACGAGTTTTACTAGTACCAAAATAGGAATGATATTTTACAGGTGAGGTAGCGTCGGGATCTGAGTTTTTGTTTTCTAAGAACCCTCTTAGATGCCAAAACAATAATCCCAAATATTTGGATTCCACCAAGTTCATGTACTTATATAGTTTGAAACAAAATAGACGGAAGCACGAGCTACAATAGAAAAAATAAAGCATGAAACACACAATCTACAAAAACACAAAGATTTATATAGTTAACCCCCGTAAAATAGGCGAGAACACAAGCTATATACCAACGAAAGTTATATTATAAATTTTGGGACATAGAGTTTTTTCTATGACTCTCGATACGAGTAAACCTTTTTAGACCCAATCTCTCCATCGGCACCGTCGTCGATTTCTCATCTCTATTCTACATTTAAATCATTGTTCGGGAAGAAACCATCTCCATTCCAATCAAGGAGGATATCCTGAAGAATCTTGAGAGCAATTGATACTTTCTCTCTTTCAATTATATAGTTAAACCACTCTCCAAGAGGAGATTTTGGAGAACCTTGAGAAGAATCGATACCTTCTCTCTTTAAAGGGGAAACTACCCAAAATTTTCATGAGAATCGCTTCTCTACAAGAAACCAGACTCTCAGTTTACAAGAGGCACATTTATGACATTAATCTTCATGGGAACCACTTCTCTATAAAAAACCAGCGTCTCAATTTACAGGAGGTACATATGTGACGATTCTTTCCGTAGGAAGTTCTCTTGTCTCTAAGATAGACCTTTTTGATGCTGACGAGACCATGCTTCTCTCTCTAGAGGAAACTATCTTTTCCATATAGTTACCCAAATAGGGTACACAAGTTCTCTATACTTTCATATTATATATATAAGATTAAGAGCCCACAACAAATATGAAACTTCCTATGTGTTACATATATCTAAAAAACCAAGAGATATATCCAGAGTCCTAATCCTTTTGGAATTTTATTTCCTTTAGGAAATTTATCAATATCAATCTCAATCCCACATAATATGAGATTCTTTTATATGGGTGATTTTAATAATCATCATATCCAACAATATCGACCTTGATATAAAAAATCACCCGTTCACCATGCCAATATCCAATGGATAGATTAATAAATTGTTCATCTTTCGCCAAATAAATTCCTTTATAATTTTTGCTAAAAAATTATGCCTACCATCATATTTCTGCACCTCAAATAAAACACTCGCATACTTTGTCATTTGCTTTTCTTCAACAGAATGTACAAACACTAGCCTTGTACTGAACCATGTGCTCTGATACCACTTGTTAGGATTTAAGAGCCCTCTTAGATGAGGAAATAGGAATCCCAAATATTTGAATCCCGCCAAGATAATGTACTTATGTAGCTAGAAACATAAAAAGCACAAAGATTTACGCGGTTCTCCCTAGAGGGGCTATGTCCAGGAAGAGACCACATTCATTCCATAATTAAACCATTGTGGATGAGGAGAGCCTCGAAAGCAACCGATATTTTCTCTCTAAAGGGAAAACTACCAAAAATCTTCATGAAAACTGCTTATCTAAAGCTCTCATTTTACAGGAGGCATATCTGTGTTACAGTAGGCACATCCGTAGCGTTAATCTTCACAAGAACTGCTTCTCTACAAGAACCGCTTCTCTACAATAAACAGTCTCTCAATTTACAGGAGGCTCATCTGTGACGTTTCTTTCTTCATAGGAACCGCTTCTCTAAAAGAAACCAGGCTCTTTATTTATATGAGGCATATTCGTGCTACATGAGGTACATCTATGTTGTTAATCTTCATGGGAACCGCTTCTCTACAAAAAACCTTCCTCTCAAATTACAGGAGGTACATCCGTGGCGTTTCTTTATATAGGAAATTCTCTTCTCTCTAAGAGAAGCCTTGTCGATGTTGATGATGCTGACGACGCCATGCCTCTCTCTTTAGAGGAAGCCACTTTTTCAATATAGTAACCTAAATAAGGCATACAAATTCTCTGCACTTTCATATAATGTATATAAGGTTCGGAGCCCACACCAAATAGGAAACTTCCTATGTATTACATCGATCTAAAAAACAAAGAGATATATCTAAAATCCTAATCTTTTTGGAATTCTACTTTCTTTAGGAAACTTATCAATAACAATATCAATCACACATAATATGAGATTTTTTTATGTGGGTGCTTTTGGATAATTATCATATCTAAGAGAGCTTTCCGACGACTTTTTTTGTAGAGAGTAAGAGTTCGGTCACAAGAGAAAATGAAATGGGGCTTTTTAGAGAGAGAGAGTTTGGGCATAGAGAGAGAGAGAGAGAGAGGAGTGCCTAATAACACGTGACGGCACTTTAGTTTCAAACTAGACTTTTTTACTGGAGGATAAATACAAAAAAAAACAGTATTGGGATGTGATACCCATACTATTGAGGGTAAGATGTCTAGTAAGTTAATTTTGAAGGGTATTATAATTTTCCCTTTATAACATGAGCACTCTAACCCTCATTAACTTGAGAATATTTTTTTGAGTTATGTTCTCTTGAAGCCGACCTTAAATCTCAAATATATATGTAAAAGAAAGCCTAAAAATTGCATTTTTTTTTAAGCTGCGGGCTTCTCTTCTAAGACTCAATCCCTTTCTTTTTATAAAAAAAGTGCTTAATACAGTGATAATCAGGTCAAACAAATTTCCCTAAAAAGAAGCGATCTTTCATGTGCTTTATATCCTCGTTTTTATCTCTTATAGGAAGCCTTTTCTTGTGTTTTGTCATTCTTTAAAGTTTAAACTATTGGTACTATTGGTCTTATGGAGAGAATAAATCCTTCAAAATAAATTCTTTTAAGAATTTTTAAGCTCCGCTAAAATACCCTTATTTTGACTCACGTTTCTCTCGAAGCCCTCTGGTACAAAAATGTGCCGAACCGACACAACTTGAATATAAAAACTAGTCCAGCACATTTTAAGCCAAACCAGAACATTTTGTATCGAACGGGCACAATTTCAATATAAACAAGTCTGGCACATGATGTGTTAGACTGGCTGATTTCTAATATTAGAAGCCGGTTTGACACATTTTTTAGTAGCCAATTCGATACATTTTGTATCAAACCAGCATATTTTGAAGATCAAAAGCTGCTCTGACACACTTTTATGCTAGAACAGCGCAGGTTGGATATTACGTTTTCGGAAAAAAATGTAGGTTAAAATGGCGGTATTATAGTTAAAAAAAATCAATTGTTTTGCTTTTTGAGTGGTCAAAATGAGGGTACGTTTTCCAAGACCACCACATGCTCAGCATCACACTTTAAAGGGGATGCCTAGAACGACAGTTTGGGGGTGTCTAATTTTCCTTGATGCTATACCCACTTCATGTAATGCAACAGGAAAGTGACGGGGGTTCAACCAATATTGAAGGAAATGACTCAAATATTGTTTTATTAGGCAGGTTTGCTCAAGTATTTGGTTGCTTTGTTGTTTGACTTGGCAAAATTACGAGTAAATATGTTAATGCAATTTTGGCCAGTGGAGGCTTAATCTAACCTATGAAAAACAGGAATGTCCAAGAAAAGAGAGAGAGGCTTCCAATAACTGTGAGAAAGGGAGTGTCCAAAATAAGAGAGGCCGAGGAAATATGACAACAGGAATGCCTCAGCCTCCGCGTCCAAGGCTGGGCTCGAGCCCGTCTTGGCCCAGCCATGGCTCAAAGGCTGAGGCATGGATTGGGCCATTGAGCCATGGACTGGGCCAAAGGGCCTTCACTAGGTGGGCCAGTCAGTCTCTTAGCTAGGGGGTCCGGCATGGCTTTGTTAATGGTTCGAGCTAGACGGGCCAAGCATTAAGCTCATGTTTTATAAAAAACGAAAATGGTCACACTTATGGACCTTGGCCAGGCCAGGCCAGCTCAGCTCGGCCACGGGGGCTAGATTTAAAACCAATTGTGGCCAAGCCACAAGTCTACATTTCAAGCCTGGGCAAGGACCTTGGGTCAGATTTAGCCCTTGGCCCTGGTTATTTAGGGCCTGGTGCCCTGGCCCATTGCCAATTTGCCACCACTAAGAGATGCCAAAGGGTTTCCTACTTCGGCAGAAGCAAACCGTCTATCTATTCCCTTGGGCAAATTCTAATTCCAGATCTACACTCTATGCACTTCAAAACAATAATGTCCAGATCTACACTCTATGCACTTCAAAAAAATAATGTCTAGAGATTAAATTGAGACCATCCAATTTTTTGATAATAAGATCTAATGTTAGAAAACTTGCAATTCAAATTTTATCTTTTAAAAATAATCATCTAGCGTAGCGATTCTTACATAGTTCCCAAAACTTTAGATTCGAAAAATGTTTGTGAGTAGGACTTTAGCCCGACAGAGAAAACGGATAATATATGCTCCCATAGGAGCATAATATTTATAATGGACGCTCTCCCGAAAGAGAAAACGGATAATATATGCTCCCATAGGAGCATAATATTTATAATGGACGCTCTCTCGAGGTCCTAAGTTGGGACTAAATGTTAATATCTCTCTCCTTCTCGGGAGCCCTTGACTCAACTAAAACACAATAGTCAAAAGAATTCATGTGTGGTATTGATTCCATTCTACTTCTATTATAAAACGATATCCCCTGTGATTACCCTTTGCTACTTTATTCTAACTTGCTTTAGAACTCTTTTAAGAGATCTTAGAAGAGCTTTGGCTGAGGCCTGAAAATTGAAATGCAACAACAAAGCTTAGAGCTGCATGGGACCCACTCTTTTGACAATGTTGGCCTTAGATCCTTGCCACCATGGAATACAAATAAAAAAGAGTGATAGCAAACTGTTCATTTACTCAAATCTAAGTTACAAAAATTGAATTTTGAGTTTTGTTGTATTTAGATCTAACTCTACAAAAATTAGATTGTCTCTATTCAGTCTTGAGCCAATAGTTTTTTTTTCTAGCATATAGAGAATTGATTTCTTTCTTTTTTTTTGAGATTATTCTATGGGTAGTAGAAATTACATCTCACAAATTTATATATTTACCTGAGGGAGTAACTAGAAATTAGACTCCTGAGGGAGTAGGAACTGTTTTGGAAATAAAAACATACAGCATGAGAGAGAGCTTGAGATAACATGAATAAAAATGATATAATGGTTGTTCTCCCCTCATTGGAATAGTATAACTCAGGGTAAAGTATGAAATTATTGTAGTCCCTTCAATGGAACAGTATCTTATCAAAAGGAAATAAGAAGAGACAAGCCATTAACAGGCACTGAAAGTTTTGTGGGCAGGGGCATGGTTGCAATACTGAGTTAGGGGAGAGGCTCTGGGTATCTAAAAAAGAATGAAAGAGACAACCATCATTAATAAGACCAACTTTCTCTCTCTAACAAAACCAAATCCCCATTCCCACCATCCTACTAACACCCAAGAAAGCATAAGACCAACTTTCTCTCTCTAACAAAACCAAATCCCAATTCCCACCATCCTACTAACACCCAAGAAAGCAGCCAACTCATAAAACAGTTCACATGCATAGGACACTGTGATGCCTCATCAAAGGAGAGAGAGAAGAGACAGTTTTTTTTAGAGAGAGAGAGAAGGACTACTTTTTTTTTTTTTGGGTTTCAGGCAGTGATAATCTTTTCTCATGGTTTATTCACAGATAGAAGTTACAAAAATGGACCCAAATTCTGCATGATTAAAAATCTCTCAAGTCTTTTCTTGTCTCTAAAATTTGTCCTGTAGTTTAACCATTTTTTTGCACCTCCTCCATATCCCAAGGCTTCTTTTCCCCATCTGTAATCAAATCCATGACCTCTTTTAAGCAAATCTATCTCTCTATAATGAACCGCCCTGAATTCACTAGCCTAGCCCTAAGATAAGATTCCCTCCTCTCCTTTCTCTCTCATTGCCTGTGTCAGACTCCTCTCTCTCTCTCTCCACACATTCCCTAAAAAAGGAAAGAAAAACACCCACTTCACACTCTCTCTCTAAAGCACCGCCCCTCTCTCTCTCTCCCTCACTTCACTCTTCTCTCTAAATCAGTAGACCCTCCTGTCTCTCTCTTCTGCTTATTTCGTAAGCTTGAGTATACAATGTGCGTCCCCTTGCCTAATATGGTGGTGGGTTTTCTCCCTCTGGTTCAGATCATCATCATATGATGATAGTATTAGCATTAGCATAGTCTGTTTTCCTGGTTTTTGAGGTTTCACAGTTCAAACAAGCTTCCTATTAGTATGGGAAACCGAATAATGCCTCTGCTTTTTGCCTTTGCCGTTGTGTTTGTTGCTATGGCACCTTCATCTTCAGCTGCTCCTCCAGGTATTTAAGCACCCTTCCCTGCCAAATAGCTCACTCGCTTTCGCTCTATCTCTAAATCTCTCTTTCTCTCTATTCTCTGTTGCAGGTTTTGTGAAAGATTTCATATCAAGCACGTTTTCTTCTCTGTGGAAGTGGCTCTGGTCTCTGCCTGTAACTACTAAAACAGGTACAATGTATAGAAGGATAAAAATATCCCATCTTTTCTCTTCTCTGTGAAATAGGATCTAAAGGCAAAATAACCCATTTATTTTGCTTTTCATGTAGAAATGAAAATAAATAAAAGAACCCATCTTTTTTCTCTCATTTTTAATGGATCTTTTTTTTTTTTTGCAATTTTTGATCTGTTAAGGGTTTAGGAATTGGTTCCTGTGTTTAATCTTTCATTGGTTTTGAAAATGGTGTAGTTGCTGTGCTTTCTGGGCGACCAATGATGCAGTTTGAGAGTGGATACGCAGTTGAGACTGTGTTCGATGGCAGCAAGCTTGGGATTGAGCCTTACTCTGTGCAGGTCTCACCTTCTGGGGATCTACTTGTACTTGATTCAGTGAATAGCAATCTCTACAGGGTTTCACTTCCCTTGTCTCGATGTAAGTCTCTCTCTCTCTCTGAACCCAATGTCCCTCTTTTTAGCTCCAATGGGGTTCTCTCCCTCTCTCTCTCTGAACCCAATGTCGATCTATTTAGCTCTAATGGGGTTTTTGATCGCTCTCTAACCAATGTCCCATATTTTTAGCCCAAAGGAGTTTTAATCTCTCTATCTGTGAAACCAGATCTTTTTAGCTCCAATCTCTCTCTACAAAATTCCATCTTTTTACCCCAATGGGTCTTTCTCTCACTAAATCCAAATTTTATCTCTTTATATCCAATGCGGTTTTGGATTTGTTTCTCTAGCTCCCAAATTCCACCTTTCCAGTTCAATGGATTTTAAGCCTCTATGTTTCTTTTAGATCGGAAATAAGTTCCATGTTTTCTAGCTCCAATGGATATCTCTCTCTCTTCAAATCCCACATGTCAGCTGAAACAGGGGTTTTGGGTTTGAATGTATGAGAGAGAAACAGATAGCAGGGCAAGGCTGGTAGCTGGATCAGCAGATGGGTATTCTGGGCATGTTGATGGCAAGCTAAGAGAGGCGCGTATGAACCACCCTAAGGGTTTTGCAGTCGATGATAAAGGCAATGTCTATGTTGCTGACTGTATGAACATGGCCATTAGAAAGATAAGTGAAACAGGTAATGTGCGTTGAGATTTAACCCTAAACCCCCAAAACCCTAAAACTTCGTCAAAACCTCGAGGATTAGAATTCAGAAACCCAATTTGAGGCTTTTGGCCTCTCTTCTAAAACATAAATTGAAACTTCGCTCTCTTAAAAAACCCAAGTTCCGCATATTAACCTCTCCTTTTACAAACTCAAATTGAACAATTTGATTCTCCTCGCAAACCCACATTGAAGTTTTGATGTCTTTTCAAACCCATAACAAACATCATGATTCTCTTCACAAACCCAATTTGAACACTCTGATCTCTATAGAATAACCCAAATTGCACTTTTTTCCTTCTCTCATTGAATAGAGAACAGCCGAGTATAACATGTTGCGCTCTCTAAAATCCGTGCTGAGCTTTTTATACTCTCTCTCTCTCTCGGTTCACAGGAGTTACCACCATTGCGGGTGGGAAGTGGAGCAGAGGAGGGGGACATGTGGATGGGCCAAGTGAGGAAGCTCGGTTTTCAGATGACTTTGATGTGGTTTATGTTGGGAGCAGCTGCTCTTTGCTAGTGATTGACAGAGGAAACCAGGCCATTCGAGAGATTCAGCTCCATTACGACCATTGTGCTTACCAATATGGCTCTAGTTTTCCTTCAGGTAAAAGAACAGAGACTTGCTTTTCACGAACTGCTCTCTCTCTCTCATACACACACGTGCGCACACACACACATAAAAACAAAGTCTTGACCTCTCTCTCTCTCTCTCAGGTTAAGACCCAGACTCTATGTTCTTACTTATTTATCTCTTTCTCACCACAGCTATAGTCATTGTTATTACTTGTTAGTGAATCACATGATATGCAGGGATTGCAGTGATTGTTGGGTCAGTGGTGTTGGGTTACCTGCTTGCCCTGCTTCAGAGAAGAATTGGAGGTCTGGTTTCTCCTAGTAAGGTTAGTTCTTTTTGTTCTCATGAAAATACTTCAAGGTCTGAAACCTCGCTTACGTATGCTATACTGGTATACTTAGAACAGATAGGCTCAGCCTTACCTAGCCAAGTTGTTGATGCCCCATTAGAATGCATTCCTCGTCAATTGTTTGCATGACATCTACTACAAGTCGTCTCTCTGATTCTTGTCCATCAGAGACAAGACCATATGTTGTTTCTGTTCTTTCCTCTCTAGGAAATCCCAGCACGGATAACTTAGTACAACGATCACCTGTTCTATTTTGTTGTTATTGATGCTGTTGCTCTTCCATGGTAGTTTACTGTGAATTCACTCCCATCTTAATCGGAAACATAGAGCTCTAGAGAGAACCAATCTTAATCTCCATTAAGAGAAACATGCATTTCTAGAAAAGGAACCAAATTCCCATGTCAAGAAACTTGCACCTCTAGAGAGAGTCCATAATGAGGAAAGTGCATTTCGAGTTGGTACCTTCTGATCAGGTAAAGAGAGAAGTTGCATTTTGCTTTGTTGAGAGAAAAGCAACTGGACAGCTAGAGAGACATACAATTCTATACATATATGTTATGGTTCTGCGTGGGAGTGAAATAGCAGTTCTAGGGAAAGAAACAGTGAAGTAGCCATAAGAACAACAATAAATGGATTTTGTTTTGCTTTTTTGGTAATTTATGGTAAATGAGTGTCTTCCTCTACAGGATGATTCAGACTACCCCATGAAGCTAAACACCTCCACTCCAACCTACCCACCGTACAAATCAGGTCGACCACCACTGATACCATCTGATGACCCGGAACTTGAAAAACCAGATGCCGGGTGGGTCTCTTTTGGCAAATTCTTTATCGACATTATTGCTTCCCTGTCCGAAATCATCGGAGCTTTCTTTTCCATTTTTAGAAGGAAAAACCAGACCAACAAGAACCATAGCCAGAACCACCACCATTACCAAACCAACAATCCACCAAGTTCAAGGCGATCAAATTGGCCATTACAAGATAGCTTTATAATCAGAGATGAAGATGAGCCCCCACCTCTTGAAACTCGAACCCCAACTCCTCGAAAGACTTATCCTTTCATGCTTAGAGACCCTGAAAAGTCCCATAGTTTCAGGCTTGGCCATGGGAGAGTTTACTATCATGGAGGTGAGGGAGAGCAACAGATGGAGAGAGAAAGAGGTCAGCATGGTCGGGTCTATTATCATGGAGGAGAGGGAGAGCAGCAGCTAGAGAGGGAGAGAATTCAGCCTCTTCGCCATTATTCTTCGGTTGCGGAGACTTACTACGAACAGAGCACTGATTCAAACAATGAAATTGTTTTTGGAGCTGTGCAAGAACAAGGAGGAAGGCGAGAAGCTGTGGAGATTAAGCCTGTGGATTATGGTGATCCCATGTATGACTACCATAACATAAGGCCAAGGATTAATTCAGTGGGGTTTTCTCGCAATTTCTGAGAGAAAAGAGGGAAAATTATAGAATTAATGGATGGTCGGGATTGCTCTTATGGCGGGGAGTAGGATCTGGACTGTTAGTTGGAAGTCTGGATCTTGTTCATGTAATGTAAAATTATACCTACCTCTAAATCTTTCTTTTTATTTTTCTTTTGATGGAGGGAGATGGGTTTTTATGGGTTTGTGTTATGTTTTATGTTGGTGGAGGGGAAGCTTTTCTATGGGTTTTGTGGATTAAAGAAAGGGTAGGGGTAGCAGGAGGAGAGAGGAAAGTTGTGTATAAATATTAAAAGTCTTCAGAGGCAGGTTGCCGTTGCAAAAGGCTGGTTTATGCTTTGCTGCTGCATCTGAAGAGCATGTCTTTCTGTTTCTTTTTTCTTCTTTTCAGGAATTCCACATGCTGCCCCATCTCTCTCTCTCACACATACATCCAAACTTACAATCTTCTCTCAAAGCACATCGTCTCTCCTCTGCTCTAAATCTCTCACTGATCAGAGGCCCCTTTCTGTCTCTCTTCTTATCCAAAGTACGCACCCCAACAGACTCTCAAACCAGTCTCTCTGTCCTCTCTCTCTGTCTCTCTCTCTCTCACACACACATACAAACACACAGACTCTTTCACATACAAACACACTCACACACTCTCTCTTTCTCTCTCGCACACACACATGCAAACACTTCTCTCAACGCAAACACACTCTCCGCCCCCCAAAGCACGCATCCAAAGGCACTGGCAAAGCATAGACTCTCTCTCTCTCTCTTTCTCTCTCTCTCTCTCTTATTATAAGCACATGCACTCCTCTCAAAGCACAGTTTATCTCCTTGGTTCTAACTTCTAAACTTCCAAGTCTTTCAATGGTCAGGGGCACATCTCTCTCTCAAGGGTCTAATTTTAATATTTTTTTCCACATCTCTTCCCTCTCTCTCTGTAATTTGATCCCCTCACTTTCTCTTATAATTTAATATTTTCTTGTAATTTGATCCCCTCTCTTTCTCTTATAATTTAATATTCTCTTGCCTGAATTGGAAGTAAGTCCTTCATCTTTTACTTGAAAGCAGGAATGCTTTGTGGGTTTGTGAGCACTGGCATGCTTATGCCTGCTGAAATACTTGTTTACTACTCTCCTTTTAATTTCATAATCTAAATTAACCATTTATTTAGTTAACACTTTGTTTTCAAAGCTCAAGAAAGTTAAAAAAATAAAAGAAAAATAAAGACTCTTGTCAAGCAAGAAACAAGGGGTTAACTTAATTGCTCCTCTATAAAACTTGTCCTCTTTGGGGTTTTGGTGCCTGAACCAACGCAGCCTCATCCAAAAAATGTGTGAGAGAGCTAACATACTCATTTAGATGCAGTCTCCTTCTATCTTGGATCTAAAATTTCGTAGGTCACAATTTCGACCAATAAAAAAAAGAATATGAAAAATTGGCTGCGGACCTTAATATAAATTATTTTGAATTTTATTTCTACACCATTCAATTTAGTTTTTCAGCAATCATCAAATCTGCATTATTTTTTGAGTTACATGGTCTAATCTTAACCAAAATACATTTAGTGTTCTTTACCAATCATGAGATTTACACTATTTTTTGAGCTACATCATCCAAACTAACTTAAACACTGCCTTTAGATCTAAAATCCATCGGAAGGATGGTAGGTAAAGAAGAACATCTGGATAGTTGCATTTGGGAAGGCAACCAACTTTTCAATCAGTAAAATAAGACAATGACTAGCCGTTCCTCATCCCTCACTGGTACACCAGTTTGCGAACTTTTCCATTGATAAGATAAGACCATGCCATCAGCGTCTTGAAAGGAAAAAAACTTTATATAAGGTTGTAACTTTAGAATGTAGAATTAAGGTGTACCTACAAACTATATCGTAAAAACATTTTTTGAAGTTCGGAAAACTCTCTAATTGATTTTCTCGACATTGAGATATATGAATATAAAAAAAAAAAAAAACAAAAAAATATTTGAAGTCCCAAAAATAATGCATCTTGCAACACATTATCTGGACTGTCCATTTTTAGGATTTTCATGTGTTTATAGATCTACTCTGATTTGAGTCTAAAAAAATTATGATTATAAATAAAAATGGATTATTAGGCCGTCCTAAAAATTCTTAAAACCAAAATTACATTCTTAAGTTGAAATTTAGCGGTACACCTTGATTGTTTAATGTTGCAACCTTATGCAAACCACACCATCTTAAAAATGCCCATTCAAATAAGAATTACTCAATCTGGACCAGTTTTCAAGGGGACTTGTCATGCTCCCTCAATATATCGGGAATTGGGCAATTCCTTCCAGGAATTGACTGGTTCTGTCAAAGAACCAGCCATTCTGGCCCCACTTTTTTTTTTTACTATCAATTTTAGTTTTTCTCATTTTTTAATAGGCCAATTTCTAAAACGCCAATCTAAATTGACAATTCATCGACCCGGACCGGTTCCCAAATGGCCCTGCTCACCTTGCCGTTACGGATTTTTAAACGATCCAGACAATACAAAACTCCAATTATATGTAAAAGCCGCCCCCCTCCCCCCCCCCTCCCCGGCCCCCTTCCTCTCCTTTGAAAGGCCCTTCTCTCCCCCTCTCTCTCCCCACACGCCATTGTGGAAAATCTTATGCTTTAATATTGAAATTTTATGTTATATATTTTGGAAAAATGCATTGCTGGTCAGGGGACGCAATTCTACATTAACATCCCTAGAGACATCAAACTTCCATCTCGAGGATGGACGCAAAAAGATGGCAGTTCCAAAAAAATCATAAAAATTATGGTCCAAAATTATTCTTAAAATAAATATCATTTATAATGTTTATTTTTATTTTTTTGTATGTTAATGATGCCCATGTTAGAGATTATATGTTCCTAATGAATTAGGTTTAAGATCCGTCTAAAAAATGAGTCACGGAGAGAGGGCGCATACCTATATATGAGTTCGCAGACTCATAAAAAGCATGCTTGTAGTGATCATTCAATGTGTCGGCCAACTTAAAAATCATTTTTGAAATCCCTTTCACAAAGGAACAGGCGTGACTATGATATTCATACACCATGTATGCCATTCTCTATAAAAAACAAACTATAATCCACTTCCTAGTGAAAGAGCTATCCGAGAGATTTTTCTCTACATAAAATTTGGATTTCCACTTATGGTTTGTCATATAATTATTCTCTAAAAAAACCTGAATTTTCAATTCTTCAACACTTAAATCTCACACTTCAAAAAATTGAACAGTCATTATTCAATCTTAAGAAGTTATTTTTTTCAGGTATATACAGAGTGAGATCTGAGTTTTTTATTTTTTTGTGAAGTCACTAGCTAGTATAATGATGAAAATATTCCTAGGATTTTACCCGAGAGAGTAAATGAACAGTATACCTACTCGAATTTTATGCTCTTTCCCCCTAGTGCAGAAAAGAATGGGTAGAGGCATGAGCTTTAATAGTTAGCTCCTAGCATGGGACAAATGCTTTTCTAAATGAACTGAGGAACTCCATTGATGCTTTCTGTCTTCCTCAAAATATTCGTTGCTTTCCCAAAAGAACTAAATTTTATATTCCCATACTTTTCTATGTTTCCCTCATTTTCACAAACAAATGGAGCAGGAAATCCTCACAGTAAATACCATTTGAGGGATTACTATTTGCCATCCTTCCCCACTTTCACCAAAAAAGTAAAAAAGTTGCCAAGATCAACTTAGTCATACAAACTCTCAATTTTTCAGATTGGAACCAACTGGAATCCCCTCATTAACAACCAAAGCCATTTACAAATCACCAAAATGCCCCTAACAATATGGAATAAACAACACCTAAACTAAAAGTAAGGAATACTACCTCCCAACTTTTGACCTTCTACTGACCAAAGATGAACTACTGAGATTCCTTTCACTACAAACTCCGTCTTTTGCTTCATCATCGAATTTTGAGATGCTTTCCTCGATCACTTTGGCTATCTTTGGTTTATTATAACTTGCAGACTGAAGTCTCTCACTACCCACTTCAATGGAATCTCTCTCTAATATCGTTCGGCTAGGTGATTCTCTCTCCACTATGAATCCATCCATGGCCCCATCAAAATTCATCAGATCAGCCAATGGATCGGCTGGAGTTTGAGAATTCACAGAAACGTGGCTATCCACATCTGAATCCATTAGAGAGATTTCTACCCTTTTGGGACTCTCTCTCACTCTAGGAATTCTGAACATAAGAGAAAATTGGGAAATGCTCAAACCTACAACCCTACCCAAAAGCTTGTAAAATGGAGACTTAGCAGCTGCGCTTCTGATGTCGAAGAAGGTTATCGGTGCTTGACTCCCCAGTTGGATTAGGAAGCGCTTCCATGTCTTGCTGAACCAAAGGCGAGTGAGCCCTTCCTGTCTACAGAGATTGGAGACAGATTAAGAGAATGAACTATTCATAAAGAGTTCTGGAAGTTAATTGTTATCAAGATAACTAGAAAGAACCAAGTGTTACATACATGAGAGACGATAAATCGTCGTGCCATGAACCCCGCGATTAAGCCAATAAGCAAACACATCAAACATATGGCTGCTATGATGGAGATTGAAGCCATACCCAACTCTGGAAATTCATATGAATTTTAAGATTAAAATGTACTATCATATGAATTTTAAGATTAAAATGTACTCAAATAAGTTGGGAATGAGATTTGCATACTAAATTAAACAAGATTTTTCATGGGAAAGTAGTCTTCAAGCCTTCTATGCAGATTTCGTTCCATTTCATGAACAAAAACCATCAAGACAAATACACAAAATGACATACAAGAAAAGGGAAAAAGAACAAATAACCAAAGACAAATCCACATCACAAAAGTATCAAAAATCGAAAAAGTTATCCTGCCTTTGGTCTGATAGTGTAATACCCAGTTTGCATAAGGGAGGAGATGGTTATTCAAACTTAAATTTGTCCCTCATGCAAACTACGCTCCCCAACATAATACAAAGAAAAAGAATCCACAGATCAATAAAAGAGAGAATAAAGGTCTATAGAGAAAAGCTATGATATAATACTAGTGGAAATATTAGTATCAGTAATCATGAAATATGCCCCAGTTAGTCTTCGTAGGTAAATTAAATGACTAAGACTAATTAGATAATTCTTCTTTATTTAAGTTGCACATGGACTATCTGAAAATGGCTGCAATTATAGCCTGAAATAAAATTATCTCAGATGCATCCATGATTAATATAGCACACACAAACACAAATAACCAGTTTTATTAATTTAATGAAGGTGATTTATAAGGTAACATCATACCAGCATTTTTGTAGCTTCTTTGGATCAATGAGTAACCAAATAAGGGTTATCCCTCCGCAAGAAATAGAAGTATAATCACATATCTAGATGAACTCCCAACGTAATGTGTCCTGTTCTTGCAAGGGAGGGGAAGCACGGCCCCTTGTTACGATAATATAGGACCATGCATGTGTGAAAGAAAAACCAATCTCTTCAAGCTTTGACCTTACCATAGATGCTTCTGTAGTGATTGCAGCAACTTAATTTTCATAGATGATGGAGAAATACCATCTGCTCTTCCAATCTCTCTCTCTCTGTGGAATGTCATGGGGGCGCTGTATAATCTGACATACCAAGTCAAGCACATAGCAGTTTTTCAGTGAGTGAATATGTGATATTAAAGTCCCTTGTTATATTTTGAAGAAGTACGATTCTTCATACGAGTTGTCTACAGAAACTTCTAATTAACCATGCTGTAGGCAACTATGGATTTCAATTCCAATAAGTTTGCTTTCTAGAGGTCAATGGAATATTGAAAGCTCATAACCTAAACCACTTGGCGTATAGGCCACTATGGATTTCAATTCCAATAACTTTGCTTTCTAAAGGTCGATGGAATATTGGAAGTTCATAACCTCAGCCTGTATATTGGCGATAGCAATTACATATCGACCATCAATTTTCACATAATTTTGAGCAAGTTCAACATCTTTTGATGGTTCTGAGGTGATTTTTTTTTTCTTTGAAATAAAATTCAGAGGCAAAACAACACTTTTGGAGCTGTGGTATTGTGTAATCAACATGGCATTTGCAAACTGCACCTCTACTTTTGCTTCAAGTCTGAGCACTGGCTAGCTTGGCATCTTGATGGCTAGCTAAAGTTGGGAACTTGAGAATGTACCGATGTCCATGCCATAATGGATGAGGGAAACCAATCCCAAAGCATTGTTCATAATTTTGGTCATCCCAACAGTAAAACCAACCAACACCAAGTAACCAAACAACTACAAAAGGGCCACAGACCAACTAGAAATATGGTGCCTACTACTGCAATCCTAATGCTTTGGAACCAACAGTCTAATACTCTATCAGATGAACCAGCATCTAAAAGCTCTCTCGTAAAGGCAATGAATGATCTGAATTCTTGTCCAAGATTTGGTGAAGTGCAACATAGATGATGTATACACAAATTGACAATTGTGGTGCAGGAAGGGAAACCCAGAGCACAAGATTTATGGGTTGTCAACTAGCATCTGAGCTTTAGGAATTTACTGCAGCAACCACTTTTCAACTATCAGCAGGCACTCAAACTCCAATATACACACTACAAAGCCAAGCAGTTTTCAATATTGAGACACATCCTGAACGATTAACATGGATAAATGAAGAACCAACAGATAAATCAATATCGGATAAAACTCCATACAGACAATTTTTGTAATCCAAGGAGATTTTTTTTGAAAGTAAGGCTCTTCAATTTCTTGAGGTTTCTTTAGACTTCCTCAATAATAGATTGCCCCAGAATTCCCTGAAAGGACAATAAAAAATTGCCAAGCCTCATATTCCAATGTGAATACACCAAAACATTCCAGGATTTCACATCTTGGTAAATTACAAGTGGGTAAGATGAGTGCAAGTTCTCTAAGGACTATGTGGTTTGAAGAGGAGACATAAACCTTTGAGCCTCATAGGTTGTTCCAACTTGGCTAAGAAGAACATCATGGAGGGTTCAACAATGAAAACCCTCTGGTTCAAGTCAAATCCTATAAGTTTAATAAGACAGATTTTCTACATTTTTTGTAATTCCTAAAGGTTTTAATCTTCTTTAATGGAATGGCCCCAAAAATCTCCTCCATGGCCAGTAAGCTGATCATGCTGGTCCCAAGCCCGCATAAACGAGGAGGGCTATGTTAGATAAGGCAGCCAGCGTAAAACTTTACCACATCTTTTCATAAATCCTGAACATATTAGCCGATCCAAGTAGTTGGGATAAGGCTCAAAAGATGATGATGATGATGAAGGACCAATAGAACCAGGAAATTGTTGTTTGAGGAAACAAGGTTGAAACGGTCATTTATATGAGTGGAGTGCAATAAAATGAAAGGGAAAACTTCACATTTATATCCTATTCTATGTCAAAGGGGTTAGTGTGACCTTTCAAATTTGTCCTTCATTTCTCAACCTATGCCAAAATACTTCTATGGATATGGGTATATCTAATATAAAAATTTTGTTAATCTTCAGAATGCAGTTATTGAACTCATTTTAGTTGTAAGAATTCCAATATTTTAAAATTTTCCAAAATGTGGAGTATTTCCACACACAAAAAGGAGTAGACAATATATTTTGTTTCTCTTAAACCTTACTCAATATGTACAACAAGAAGAGGAGACTCGGCCACTTTTTATATTATTGAGCACATAGTACCCTCTTAAGCTTGGATGTTGTGGGACAAAAACCCTAAAAGAGTGGTGGTAGAAAGCATAAACCTTCCCTTATCTAGGACGCATACTAAAGATATAAAGCTTGCTATCTTTCTGTCCAGACTGTGCAGCGACTGTTTGAGGCCAGCAATGACCTTCAACAAATTTTTCCGCATTTAAGCAATTTTTGGTACTTCACTTCAAATTTTACAATCATATATACTGTATGATATTTCATTAGCTTATTAGTGAGTAAAACTCTATTATAGAGCCCATCATGAAAAGATTTGCCGCTTTTTATTTTAACAGATTTTCTGTATCTTCAAAATCACTATTATACTTTGCAGCCCATAGAATCCCCTTGATAATTTTAGGATTCAAAATGTAGAAATGCTGGCACGAAGTTCCCAATTCAACTTGCCATATAAAGCAATGTCCGGTTGTCCCCATGGAGTTGTTTCTTTCAAAGAACTAATAGGTCCTCCGAGGAAGGAATTTTGAACAATCTCTATTTTGTGGGGTTCGACACAAGCAAGGTGACTATCATGATTTGAACCATTATGGATCTTTCAGAAAGACATATAAATGATTATTGATTTCTTCACTAACTGCATCAACAAATTTCCTAGAATGAAGACATTTCAAATTTGCCATCAATATGTTGTCTGAATGCTGGGATTTGTGGAGTGGTCGAATAAAGAACTCAATGGTTGGGCCTAATTTCTCATCGCCCCGAGGTGACCTGGTCAGAGGAATCCTCACTCGAACAACCGTGGGGCCCACGCGTGCGTGTGCGTGCGGATAGGAACCAATATAAGAGAGATTTTGGTCGTCGAGAAAGGGCTCGAGCACCTACCTCACCAATTGGGTTTGGGGGCGTGTCAGAGCGACTCTTAGATCACTTAGAAAGCCCTCCGACTGTCCTTACAATGCGGTTTGAAATTCATTCTCTCTGTGTTTTCTACCATCTCTCAGAATTCAACTGTCCTTACAATGTGATTGTTTTCAAACCGATGGAGCCGAATTCGACCATCTCTCTCTTCTATCTCTCTACCCCTCCCGTTCTTCATTCTTCGCCCCTCTACCCCTCTTTATTCACTCTCATTCCGTTTTGTAAGTGATCTAAGAGGGCGAATCGCATTGTAAGGACAGTCGAATTCAGAGATGTGGTAGAAAACAAGGGTCAGTTATGGGTTAAGAACTTCAGACAGATAGAAGAGAGAAATGGTAGAAAACAAGGGGAAGTTTGACCTGAAAAACGGGCACCAAGTAGTTAAAAAGATTAAAAATATGTTGATGAAAAATGGGCAACCTTCTGGCATCACCTCTCCCAAGAGGTATTATCGATTGACACATGAAAGGTACTCGACTTGTGATCGAGATACCCGGAGGATTTAGGAAACGGACACTTGCGAGTTAAACCCATCGCATGAATCGTTTCCGAAGAGCCCCCTGATGTATGATGCATGATGATAATGAATAAAATAAATGAAGTCCATGCATGCATGAATGATAATGGGTGGTCATGAAAGGAAATGGTAATCTTTAGGAATGTTAAAATCAAATGAAATGGGCGAAAATGTGTGGTAAAGATAAAGGTTAAAAGGTAAAGAAATGATGTAAATTTTTTTGGAAAAAGGGTAGAAGAGTTTTAAGAAGTGAAGGAAGGATGAAAATTTATGAAAGAGAGTTTTGTATTTTCTAGAAATAGAGTGATGGCTTTATGATAGAGAACTTCAAGAAATATAGAGGGAGAGTGGGTTTCTTAATGAAACGGAATGAGAGTGAATAAAGAGAGGGGTAGAGGAGCGAAGAATGAAGAAGGGGAGGGTAGAGAGACAGAGAGAAAGAGGCAGAGAAAGAGAAATGGGGGCAGCAACCCCGTAAGGGCGAGAGAGAGAAGGTAAAAGCAGCTCGGCTGCTGTCCCGTAAGTAAGACAGAGAATGACGAGAGGGAAGGGAAAGAGAGTGAGAGAGAGGGAAAGAGAAAGAGAGGAAGAGAAAGAAGAAAAGGGACAGCAGCCCGCTGCTGTCCATGAAGGAGGGGAGAGAGAGAGAGAGTGACGAGAGAGAATATGACGAAAGGAAAGACGAAGGAGAGAGATAGTGGGGTGTAGGCCGTAAGTGGAGTAGGAGAGAGAGTGAGGAGAGAGAGTAGAGAGAGAAGAAAGAGGAAGAGATGAACGAGAGAGACAAAAGGGGGTAGCCCCCTATTGCTGCCCATGAGAGAGAGAGAGAGATTTGCGGGGGAAGGCCACAAGCTCAAATGAGAGAGCTGCAGCTCGTGAGAGAGAGAGAGAAAAGGGAGAGAGAGTGAGAGAGAGGGAGTGAGAGAGCAAAGAGAGGAAGAGAAGAATGAGAGAGAGAATAGGGGGCGGCAGGTGCTGCTGCCCTTGAGAGAGAGATACCTGCGGGGTAAGGCCACAGGTCCGAATGGGAGAGGAGAGAGAGATTGCGAGAGAGAGTGAAAGAGAGATCTGAAGGAGAGTGAAAGAGAGATCTGAAGGAGAGAGAAAGAGTGACAAGGGAGGGAGAGAGATTTGGAGAGAGCAACGAGAGTGACGAGGGAGAGAGAGAGAGATTTGGAGAGAGCAAAGAGAGTGACGAGGGAGAGAGATAAAGATTTGGACAGATAAAGAGGGGGTGATGAGGAAGAGAGTGAGTGAGAGAGAGGGAGTGAGCAGTGTTCAAAAAAGCGGATCGCCCAGTGCCTAGGCGGTCAAGAAGGCTTGGGCGCATCGCCTAGGCCTAGGCGGCCAAACTGGGCTGCAATCCCTGGGCGGCCGCCTAGGCAGTACGGAACCCACCTAGGCGGGGAGCCCAAGGCTTACGCCCCGCCTAGGGTCGGAATTTTTTTTTTTTTCATTGTGTTGATTTTTTTGAAATATAAAGGGTTTGAATGAAGGGTTTTAGGTTCATTTCAAACCTAAACCCACAAGAACCCATTTTAGAAAGAAATAAACCTCAAGAAAACTAAATTTCGTGACTGTCATTGAATCGAAGTGTTTATCAAAGTTACAGAAAACGGATCCAAACATCACCCAGGTAGATTTGATTTAGTTTTTGAGTTTTATAATCCTATTAGAGGGTGTTTTTTATTATTTTAACACCATAAAACATCTTAGAGGTGGGAGTTTGGAGTTTGGAGTTTGAGCAATCAAAGTAAGTGCAAAAATTTATTTTTTAGATTGCTTGTTTTATTTTGAGATGTCTTCTCCAGGATCTAGTCGAAGTGGAGATCCGGGTTGGAAATATGGATATAACCCCAATCCAAATGACAAAAATTGTATTAGATGCAATTTTTGTGAAAAAGATACGAAATGGGGCATAAACCGGTTTAAAAAGCATCTTGGCAGTATTAAGGGGGATATTATCCCTTGTAAAAATTCCTGAAGTTATCAAAGACGAGATTAAGCAATATATGAGTTATGTACAACAAAAACAGGAATAGGTCTATTTTTGCTACTTCTAGAAGAAGTGATCTAGGTTGGAAGTATGGTCATAACCCAAAAGCAAACGATAAAAATTATATAAGATGTAATTTTTGTGCAAAAAGATACCAATGGGGATGTTAACCGATTCAAGAAACATCATGCCGGTATTAAAAGGAATGTTGCTTCTCATAAAAAGGTTCCTGAAGCTATTTAAGATGAGATTAAACAACTTCTGAATTTAAAAAAACCAGAAACTAATGAAAATGAGCTTTGTTCTATGGAAATATCTTCTCCAGGTTGTTCTAAAAGTGGTGATCCGGGTTGGAAGTATGGTTATAACCTGAATCTGAATGACAAAAATCATATTAAATGTAATTATTGTAGAAAGGATACTAATGGGGGCATTTACCGGTTTAAAAAACACCTTGTCAGTATTAAGGGGGATGTTGCCCTGTGTAAAAATGTTCTTGAAACTACCAGGGAGAAAATTATACAATATTTGTGTTCATGGAAGCACAAAAAGATAGAAAGTGTAGAGCAGCCAAGACTCCTAGGGCCTCATCTGCACATACTAGTAAGAGGGAGGTAGAAGAACAAGAGGAAGAAATAGATTCAGAAGAAACTGAGGAGGGCGAGCGTTATATTGAAGAGGGAGATGACTCTGGTGATGTGGCCTCAATTCCGGTGCATATTATGAAGCTTACCCTATTCCTTCTGATGGTGATGATGACTGTGAGTGTTGATTGTTGACTCGTGTACTAAACTGTATATTTTTTAAATTTCTATAGATTTTCGTTTTCTTATTTTTAGTTTAGTTTTAGTTTCTAGTTTCTAGTTCTACTATTTAACTTTTGTGTGTAGAGTCTACAGTGTATCAGACTATCAGTGTATGCTTGTATGGTTTTACTGTTTTAACATTGTATGGAAATACGGATTATGGCCTTATGGATTATCAAAATTCTCTTCTCGACTTCTATTTTTTTTTTTTAACTAGGATTATGGCCATTTCTTCTTTAAAAATCTCCATCTTGAAGCTTTGATCTCATGAAAACTTTACCTCGAAACATTCACCTTCGTATCACAGTGGCAATGGTTCCGTTTTTAAGACGATCCGATGTCAGGATCTCAAGATACGGCCATTTGATAAAGAAATGTCTTCTTCTTTGCAACACGAGTTTTCAAGCCCACCTTCTCTCTTCAATTTCTCTCAATCCGCTCATCATCTCGAGTCGAGACTTATGTCAAAATGTGCGTGTCGATGAGACGCACCACACCCTGAAAATTTGGGCTCAATTGGGTTTGAGATGAGGGAGATATGGCCCTAGCAATTTCAATCCAGAGTTTAAAGGGTGCAATTTCCAAAAATGGAAACTGGTTCATTGAAGCCGCACGGGAATAGTGCAAAACCTACCTATTTTGGGTAAGTTAGGCATAAGGGGGTCTAGAAGCATCCAAATAACTGAAAATTGGTATCCAGGGGTTTTCGGACCTTCTGAATCCAATGGAAGTGGTCTGGTGCTCATTTGAGGTGTAAAAATTAGAGCTCTAATTATGAAGTATTTTTCATCATGATAAGAACTGGATTTCCGATCCGGATTTCGACCTGACGTGCTTTAAACTTGTCGGATTGCGCTGAAATTTGGCGTGGATTCCTTAGGAGTGAGTTACCACCTTCTCATGGAGTTGGAAGCCATTCCGACACTTTCAAAATTTGGCTTATTCTTTCAGTGCTTCCGCAGTCCAGGAGCTTTTTTTGTACTCTCGAACCCGAGTCATGACTGGCTCCTCTTTTATTCACATTGGGATCCAAGTTAGTCAAAAATAACCTATAACACTCAGTACTCTCAATATCAAAATACCAGTAGATAGGTGATGCATGGTGAAATCTAGACACCCTTGAACATGAGGTTGTTGACAGTAAAGCGTGGGTGTTGAGTAGAAGTGCTAACATTTTGTTTTCTATTCCATATGCATGATATGTGTGGGGTGTTTGAAATTATATTAGGGAATTTTTTGCTCGATAATTTGGGGTAAATTCATTAAAAAATTAGGGATAAATTAGGAAGAGAATATTAGTCCTTTTTGGGGGTAAGATTCTCTTTTGTTTATTTCCAACAAATTTTCTATTTTGAGTAAGATGCTTTGAGGGGCTTTAGGCGGCTCTTAACTCTCCAAAACTTGGTTACTTGGTTCTGACTATCTAGAAATATCTAAAGTTAGGGTTGGAGTCTACGAGAAGTCATGTATGTTGATGAAAAGGAAGTGATGAGTTTTGATTTTCCTCTACACAAACACCTATCAGGTGATTTCCACTTTGTATTCTTCTCCTCACTCCTCCCTGATTTGCAGCAATATGGTTATTTATATTTTTCTGATTGTATCAATATGTTTCTCTAAATTAAACCTAGATGTATTATCATGGGCATTCTTTTAATGAACCACTTGTCTTTAGCTTCTTAGTAGAACTTGTGTACTCAAATAGGGGATATGAGGACCAATTTCAAGACTTTCAACAAAAACCGTACTAGAGAATTTGCATCCTAGACATTATATAGAGTTTGTAAGCATGTCTGGCAGCTTGGATTCTATGACATGAAAATGAATCAAGTGCACAAAACTTATGAAAACCACTGCCATCAAGTGACAAATCAATTTACCAGTCTTCCACGATCCTTACACACGAACAGATATCGATCAATTTACCGGCTTGCTAAGTGATCATTTCTCCCCAAATGGGAACAGAAGTGAGTATGAAGCTGAATGAAAAAAAATCTCCCTAGTAATGGAAGCTAACTTCTAAGTGTTTTCCCCCAATGAAAAAAGTATGTGCATAAGCACCTGAAGCAAGACTAAGCAAATACATTTTTATTAAGTCCTACAATGAAACATTTCAGAACTGAAAGCTGGTACACATGTGATGAGATATATTTCTCCAAATATATCAAGTAAGAACTCTTCTGCTGATGCTTAAAAAACCCTAATAAGGCATAACACAAAACCATATTCTGAGGGCATTCAGCTATCGCCCTTAATCAATATAACAATTTCCAAAGAACAGTCTTATGCATACCTGACTGGGTGGGTTGTGCACAATCCTCTGGCTTCAAATTTATTTGACGTACTAATCTACTGGCCTTATCAGAAACCAGTAGGGAGCACATATTTGGAATGAAGACCAAGTCAAAATCATTAGAAAATGTTGCATTTTGGCCAGGCCCGTCTGCATGACCTGGCTTAGGAGGAGATCCAGAACCTCCAGCTATTGTTGTCACACCTAAAATTCAAAACAATGAAAACGAAGAAAAATTAGGAACAGCTGAATGAATGAGAAATAGAAACAGGACAACTTAGCCCCCACGCTCAAACTTCATGAAAATGAAACTGAACATAGGAGCACAAACCTAATTGTTAGTTGTGTATTATTTCTCAATCTCCACCAAATTTTTAAAAGAAACCAAGAAAACAATACCCATGTGCAACATTTTGTGAATCAAAAGTGATTGAATAACCATAAACTAGAGCTATAGAACACTTCGGCTTTTCCAAGCCTCATCCAAACACCCCTTGTACCAAGGGACTCAACTACCTACCTTTTGCTACCAAGCCACCTACAAACCAACCTCACTTGCATAAACCATTCAAAGATCATGCGTAACAAACAACCATTCACCTCCCCTCACCACAAGGAATAGAATGAGAGAAGTTAACATCCCGGCTAAAGCAACCTATCTAAGTGAAGAAGCCGAACCCTACTTAAACTTCGTAAACTGGATTTTGCTAAAGATCAAGTTAAGAGCTGTGGATATTTGCAACCTTCCTGGATGAAGCTTTCTTCATAATCTAGTATATAACATACCAGATACTTTTGGTGCATGTGATATGGTGCATCATTGGGGATAGATGAGGAGAACCATTCTTTGTTATGACAGACATTCACCCAGGTACATTTAAATCTCCACAGTCCATCATTGGGGATAGATGGCATATGTTTCTCAAAGTACCATATAGCAATCTATGATCGAATTTGCATTAGTATTTCATTAAGAATAATGCCAGACTACTTACACCTCCTCTTTCACACCCTTTAGTCCAAGAGAGCGACAGCCAATTCATTAGAGTTATAGAACACCGGCACATACACAAAACATAAGTTCCACTTTGACACGTATTGTGCAATTGAAAACCATTCTTATTGTAGATTGATTTCAACAAAGAAATAACATATAGTGAAAAAAGAAAAGAAGATGAGAAATAAAATGATTGATCCTTTTCAATGTCACAGATCATAAATTATGGTCATGACTCTTAGTTAAGAGCATAATTATCAAGACCGGACCAACCCGCAGTCTGCCAAATTGTGCCTTGGCCGGTCTAATCTAGAGTAAAAACTTGGTAAGAAAAAAAAAAAGGGAGGTCAAGACCAGTTTTGGCTAGTCCGACAGGCTGGTTTCGAACAGTTCAACTAGCCACACACAATGGACAACTTTTTTCTCTCATATATTTTTATCAACTATTATTTATATATTTCTTTCATAGTTTTAAAATCCGGAAAAAACAGTTAGACCTGCAGTCACATTGGTTTTGACTAAACCAGAATCCGCACTAGTTTTGTGGCCCATGATTCTAATTAAAAAACCTCATAACATTTATTCCAATGGCCGGTCCACTCTTGACAACACTGATTAAGAGACCTCAGACCATTCATTCTTCTTCTCAGGCAGACCTTGAAAAAAAAAAAAGCAGCAAAAACAGAAATTTTGCAGGAAAGTCGTAAAAACAAAAATTTAATACTAAATTTATGCTAAAACAGCTCACCCCACTGGTCCTACTTTAAAGCCATTTGCAGTTTTAAAAATGGGTTTTTCTTATTTCCTCTGGTCCTTTTTCGAGAAATCAAAGAGTCCTTTGGTCCTTTCAAGAAATCACTGTTGACCAATGGAGGAAAAATCCTCAAACCCCCATGACACTTACGGAGAAAAATAAGCAAGAATCCCCCAAAAAAAAAAGACGTTTGCTTTTACTTTCAGATAATCTGACATTAGGACTAGAGTTTCAGATACATGGCCAGAAAAAAAAAAAAACAACAACAACAACAAATGACACTTAACTAGAAAAAATTCCAAAATGAACTATATAATTTCCAGAATAATGACAACAAAACCTAGTGAAATTTCTTGCCACTGAAAGAGCTTGAAATATGTACTAATAAAGAGATACCCTTTTTACTGATCTTCCTAATTGTATTGTCACTCCTCTGTGCAACATAGATGTTCCCAACAGAATCAACCGCAAAGCTTCGTGGGTGGTTGAATTCTGCGGTCCCTAAATCTCCATCAGAGAAACCCTCCTTCCCATCACCAGATAAAAGCCTAACATCACTCTCTGCAATTACAAGGGAGAAAAAATCAAAATCCAGGGAGAATGAAAAATCAAAATCAAGAGAGCAAGAGAAAATGCAAGAAGAATGTCAGGAGAAAAGAAAAGATGGCCTTCTTTAGAGAGAGACTGAGGGGAAAAGGTAAAGAAGGCACCTTTGACAGTGCCTAGGAGAGAGACGGGGTAAATTGGCAAAGTAGGAGCTTTCTCAGAGAGCGGGAGGGAATTGTGGTAAAAATGAGGTTTTAACAGTTGAGAGAGAGAGAGAGAGAGAAAGAGAGAGAGATTGCTTACCTAGAGAGAGAGGCAGTGCAATGGTAAAGAAGGCGCTTTTAACCGAGTCCAGAAGAACCAAGCCTTGAGGAAGAGGCTGCAAAGAGAAGGGAAAAATTTCGCGATCTTCAATCTTCTTGTTATTGAAGTCTAGCACAGTTTCGACTGTGTATCCCTCCTCAAATATAACCTCAGAGAAACCTGCATAGGAGAGAGCAATGTGAGACAAAAAACCAGATACATAAGTAAAACTAGAGAGAGAGAGATGGGGTGTAAGCTACAAAAGAAGCGTAAAAATTAGGGTAGATAGAGAGAGAAAAACTATTGGGGTGCATGCAACAAAAGGACAGAGAAAGATCAGGAGTAGAGAAGCAAAAATGGCTACTTATCAAAAGAAGAATCAAGAAAAAAAAAATCGGTTAGAGAGAGAGTGGGTTTTAGAGAGAGAGAGTGAGTTTTAGAGAGAGAATGAGTTTTCTCTTACATGGAATGGCAGTGATAACGAAGAGCAGAGTGAGGAGAGAGAATGGTAGGGAAGAAGCCATGGCCTGCAAGCTTTGCGCGCAGTGGTCACAGAACGAAGGAACTTAGAGACGGTAAACGATGCATTCTTTTTAGAGAGGTGACTTTTTTTGTACGGGGCATTCCCGTTACTTAGCCTTTAAGCGAAGCTGATGACTTTTTTTGTACGGGAGCATTCAAGTTACTTAGCCTTTAAGCGAAGCTAAATTTGTAATTGTGGATTGTTGCATTGTTATTTGAAGGAATTTTGCACAGGACTTAAAAAAGTTTGGCTTTTGGTGGATCAAAGGCAAAGTTTTTCCTTTTTTTTTTTTTTTTTTTAACGAATCAAAATATTCCAATTAAAACTAGAAATTTATTTTAAAATTTTATTGGAGTTCCATATTTCCTCAAAGCATTTTTTAAAACATATCTATTTCCCATGTCAAAGTTTGTAATTTTACCCCGGGATTACCCTTTTTATTTGTGAATGCTACTAAGAGGAATACCTTCCTTAAATTATTAAGATACGTCAGCTTGTCCAAGGTTTTAATCTTGAACAAGGGCAATATGGATATTTTTAAAATATGATCTATACTATAAGACCATTTATCTTTGATAAATCGAATGACTTGAAATGTCTCATAAAGTTCAAAAAAATAATTATTTGGCCTTTGAGTTTAGTCAAATATATATTCATAATCACCCAATTTAAAATTAAATTCTATTTGTATTTTTTTTCCTTTAAAATATATTTGGAGAATCACTAGCTAAATGAAAATAAAAGACAAAAGAGGGTTATGAAATGTCCATATGACATTATACAAGTAAGGCGCACCTATAAATTTTGTTGAAAGATATAATTTCAATGTTGAAAGTTCATAGTAGCTTGAAAATCCATGTTTAATCCTAATTATGAAATTAAAAACTCTAAAAATAGTGCAAATCCAACAGGTTTATAATGCTTGAAAATCTTAAAAATAGATGGTCTGGATAACTCTTTTTAAAGAGAAAAGTTTATATAAAGCCGAAGCTCTAAATAATCAAATTTGAACGTACCTACAAAACTTTACTAGAAGAGGTTGTTTTGATGCCCAAATATCTTCAAATTAATCATCTTGACATAAGATGAGAAAAAAATGGATTTCAAATTTTAGAAATAATATATACAGTCAATTTTCAAGATTTTCAAGTTTTCATAGATATGTCGATCTGCACTATTTTTAAAGCTTTAAACTTTATCAATAAATATGAAAATATATTTTAAGGCTATCACAAAGATTTATTGTATTGAAACCAAATTTCTCAACACTCTTTGAATCTAATTTGATTGTTTAGAGCCTAAGCTCTATACAAACCGCACTCCTTTTTAAAATACAATAGTTTTATGACTTAATACAATAGTTTTATAACTTCAAATTCATTTTTTTTCTGTACATCGACATATGTTAAAGTCGAGATGATCAATTAAAGTGTTTGAACTTTGGAGTGTTCTTTTTTACTAGATTTTTTAAATTAACTTTATTTTTTTTTTTGGTTGGGATAATTCAGTGGGAAAAACAGCCCCTACTTATTTTTTTCAATAGATTGGGGAGTAACATTTTAAAAATGTTAATTTGAGGGTGTTAGCCGTAAGAGTAGGTATCCCTATGTAGGGATTAGGTGTGGGGATGCTACCACCATGACCACCCCTTTCCTAAATGAACCTTTGTAGTATAAAGTTGCAACCTTGTATAAACCTTTTGCCCTGGACCTCATGGTCCCTCAAATGATACAGGAAATGATTCCGTAAAACATGATAGCGTAATTGTGCAAAGGATGAAGCCTGTTTTTGTAATATGCTCGCTATAAGGGCTAAAGTTGGCGAGACCTGCAAAAGGGACCATAGTTCTTTTTCCGCATATTGCTCTCTCTCTCTCTCTCTCTCTCTCTTAAGTACTTTCT
>NW_006497417.1:163520-195652 GCF_000471905.2 Amborella trichopoda
CAGTACTTAAAGTAGTTCTTGTCACAAGTAGAACAGTGAAGTAAAATTAAGTATCTCTCTCTCTCTCTCTCTCTCTCTCTCTCTCTCTCTCTAGCATCTACAACCCCCTCTTTACAATGTTGTATAACTTCTACATATCCACACCTAAATGAACAAATCTCTCTCGCTCACGCCCTCTCTCACCTCATTTGGCTTTTGAAGGCCTTGATGTTAAGCAACACATCAGCCAAAATCCATGGGAAGCTAAAGAAATTAACCTTCGAAAAATGGTCTGGGCGGTATGTAACATGGTACCAAGCAGATGCCAATTTAGAACTCTGGTTAGGCTCACAACTACTCTTGAACCAGCCTTGTGCTTCTCTCTGCAAATTCTTCACAGCAATCAATATCCTGTCCTTAACTTCACCATATTTTCTATTATCTCTTTGCAAATACCCTGATTTCTTTGATATATTTCCGCTCAGAATCTCACTCTCGCTCTCTGCACCATAGTAGTCCATCAATTCTTGCAACTTCTGTCCATATGCCTCCTTGTGCTTCACTGCAAGCTCAATGAACTCCTCAAATCCCTTAGCTAACAAGTTGGTGTCATAGAAAGGTAAGGCAACATTTTTGGACGAAACCAACTCGAAACTCTGAGAATTGCTTGCTTCTTTTGCAAGGCGATAGAGCTTTCCCAGTATGCCTGGTGAAGCATATGTGGACTTTTCGCCTCTTTCCATGAAATCAGGGTACTCTTTAAGCATTAAGGATCTCGGCATTTCAGCTGGTGCACCAGTCTTTGCAAAGTCCACGGCCATAGAGTGAAGTTTTGCAAGTTCAATGCATTTAGGGCTTCGGGCCTTGCTCTTTTCTCGGTCTGCAAGGACCAAATGCGCGTTCGATATGGCCCCCAAGTTGTCGTTGATCATGTAGTCCACAAAGAATTCTTGGATTTCCTGAATAGATTAATACAAAAGAAATCAAACCAATGGAAACTTAGCATTAGGGATACGGGAAAATATGATAAAAACACAATATGACCACATATTTACTTTGTGCCAGATAGGTAAACACTGGACAAGTGAAGGACTCGTCTGTTCAAACATTACATTCTGATTCTCTTAATGTAATTGATAAGGGAACCCCACCTCATACTCTTTGATATATAGAGAGATGAGATTTACATCACCAGCGTCCTAAATATCAGCAGTGTTAACAAGATACTTGTTTTGGCTTGCCAAGGCTGGCCCAACCATTCCTTTGGATCATTTATTCCTTACTCGTATTCTTGTAGTATTTGTGTTCCCTAGAAATGTCCAATTGAATCTCAAGAATCAAGAGTTGATTACAAGCCATTGGAACCTTGCTGGACTAGGACATCACAGGGCAATGGAAGGAGGTCCACGTTGATTTCTAAAAGTCCACTAAAATAAGAACCCCGTTCTTCTCTCCACACAGACACACACACAGAAAAAGAGAGAAGATGGCCTAAACAAGAATTCCTGAACCATGAACAACAAGAACACAAACAATCTCAAATTTAGGGACATGCAAGTGCTCAAGCAACAATCCTTTTCATGAGTGACAAGTCAGTCGCAGGAGATGTTTAGGCCCTCAACGCCAAAAAAGGGAAAAGCAACTTCATTTCACAGGGAAGGATCTTTCTTAAGCATCCCAATGTCTTAGAAACTAGTCTGGTAGACAAACTGGTTAGGAAGCTACTATGGGATGAATTGGCCAGCTCAGTCCCAGCGTACCTGAATTTTTTATTTCGAATTCAAACTAGTTGGTTTTGCCATCAAATAATAAAAAGCAGTTGGTGGAAGGTTCATCCATGTCTATTTTAGAAAACTAAAACAGTGAAAAGTATACTATGATGTATACCATCAATTATCATAAGTGTCACCATCATCCAATAATTGGGTGACAATTATGGAGAGAGAGGGGCTAGAAAAATGACATGACCCAAATGCACAGGTTCCACTCCATCTACATCACCCTCTACCCATTAATTGAATAGTTATACCAAGGGAAATTTATCAAATCACACCTAAACGTAGAAATATTTAAAATTTAAAACCCACAATGATGTTTCAATTAATGGCCTATTTGAAAGTTGACACAAAGAATGACGGGCTCTTTGAAATTAGAAACAAATGGTAAGATATTAAATAGTTGAACTCCTAAGAGTGATTTGATAGATTTACCTAATAACAAATATAGCTATTAACTTTCTATTGTCATATATAGATCATAATACATCAACCCACATAAACAAATCAGTTGTATGAACCCCAGTGTATGCTTTTCCAGGTGCAGGTGGTTTTGGTTGAGTCACATGTGTTATGCCTATTTTTAAGACCGTTCCCCAGAAACAGCTCAGGCCTTAATTCTAATGCCAATCCTCGCCCATTAAGATAACATACTTTAATTTCGGGCCAGGCCACCACAACAGGCCCTATGAAGGGGCCGAAATCAGGCCCATGTCAGGATGGGCCTCCGATGTCCATGGGGCAAGCCAGGCCCATTTAAACCCCTAAGCTAACCGATTGCCGCCAACAGACACCACATCCCACATGAAGCCTAATAGAAGCCTAGTATATAACAGAAATTTGCAGCTCGTGCTTGTAAACTGCAATTAAAAGATAATACTAATAATAATAAAACAAAAAAACAGAAGCCTAATTGAAGCTCAAAATAAGTATTTCTTATTTTTGCAACTCATCATCCAATTTCATATCTTGCAGTGGTTTACATTTACATTCTTTCCTTTCACCTCTACCAAGTCCCCTGATGACTGCCCCCTCGAAAAAATTGTAATGGCTTTCCACTTCATTCTTTGTAATTTACCATGGCAGTGGAATGTTAGCTACAAAAAGCAAATTTTCATTCATATATTTTTGAAATCATAAGACACAATGATTATAATGGAAAACGACAAAAAACACCGAGCACTAATCGTAATTACATTATTCGTCTAACTTTTCTAAGCTTCGTGGAAAAGTTGGATCAACATACCTCCATCGTTACTTCATGGTCCATGATACGTGGCCTGCGTCCTAAATAGTCCATGGCTGGATCATTAGTGGTTGGTATAAGATCCTTATCCCAACACACAAAAAATAAATCACCATCCAAATCACCACCCGAACATTCATTGGGATGTGGCCTATAAAATTAAAAAGGAGAATGAGAGATTGAGAAAACTTCCTAGATAAGTCAAGTGATCATTTATAAAGAAAACGCAAAACCCAACGCATAGTATCCAACTCATCAAATCAGAACCAGAACAATGGTTGGAATGTGCTCTATAGAATTACAGAAATGAACAGAGTGACAGTATGATTAAAACTTTATGGAAGCCTTGTTATCACTTCTAAGACTACAAAACTGAATTTTTGGGTAATCAGAAACTAGATAGTTAGTTATGCAGCCCCTAGGAAAGGATCCTGAACAAGAACCAAGCCTCATACCTTAGAATGTAAGATTTTGCTACTTGTTAACAAAAACAGGATCCCAAAGGATAATAACCATATTTGATAATGATCAGAAAACCTTTAAAGATGGAGAAAACTCCTAAGTTTGATCAGGCAACAAAAATTTTGAATATGCCACTCGGATGAAAGAAAACATCTTAAGATACCTTGCAAACAAGTTTTTTCCAATGACTAAAAATTTTTTTGAAGTAGCAACCACATTTATTTATATTTACAGCCCAAAGTCAAAGGGAGTAACAGCAAGTGTCCATTTTGCTTCTAAGGCATAGCATGCTGGACTCACATCTTAGAACAAAAATAAATTAATGGAAACTGCTTCAATATTTAAGTATAAATGGACAAAAGCTTTTACTTCAGAGAAGTACAACACAAGAAAGAGATTGGTTTATATGCTTAAAACTTTTAGAATGATGTCACTAGACTTATCTTTTTACTTTTCTCTCCACAAAATTTCCATGCCAACTACATGATTTTTCTGAGTGACCGAGTGAACTTCAGATTTGATACAGAGTCAAGATTTGCTCACCAACAAAGCATAAGAATAATTTACTGTAGGCAGATGGCATCCCTATTTGGGTGGTTCGCATGGGACAATGATCCCACATGGTATTTTAGATTAGGATTGCATTGTCTTGGAGATAATCCATTTGCATTTGGTAACTGTGGTGTGTTATTAGAGATGGAATTAGTGGGAAGAGAACATAGTGTCCCAATTGTGGCCATATTGGGATAACACATATAAATCTCAGAGAGAGTGAGTTTCGTTATAGAAATCCCAGAGAATTTCTCGGTATAAGAAGGCCTCTTATTATTCTTTATTTTCTTTTATTTCGTAAAGAGCTGCTATTTAAATGGTACTTCTTAAATAGACCACCAGTTATGGAGCTGAGTATTGGTGTTTGAGATACATCTATGTTCTACGAGCCGACAAACTAAAAGAATCTGATTCTCCACGTGTTTACATGTAGCAATTCTAATATGCTAATTGATGACCAACAAGAGTAAAATATAGATAATAATAAGCAGCATGCATAAGACTAAATGAGTTCATAATATACACATAAATACTAATTCCTTGACGTGCTAATATGCAAGATAGGGGATATAATGAACATAATTTCAGTAGTAAGAGTTCTACCATCAACATGAGAAATGCCAACAAGTGTGAGATGTTGACACATGGAAGTGCTGGGTTAAAACTGGTTCCCATAATGCTTTTTGAAACTTTCAACATACGATGTTGATGACCACCAATTTAAATATTCATCAGTTTAATTCCCTCATTGTGCTGTTCTATCATTTATTTGCCATGCGTTTATCAGTGTCACTGGATCCTGCAAATCCAAATATGGTAATTTAACTTTTTAACAGTTTTGATAGACTCTAGGCTTCCAGTTTTCAACATTAGACCTTACAACAATCTATTGATCAGTATTTTCTATGCAAAGTAAAGATCACTAGGTATCATAGGTTACAATACCAAGTCGTATATTAATAAGAAAAAATATTAAGATTCAAATAAAAACATTAGAATTTAAATATAGAATCAAAGTTTTAACTACTATTCCTGGAAATGAAAAAGCTATCCAACTTAGCATTCTCATATGTGCTCGTTAATATTTTTCCTCTAAACTTACCATATGGTTTCTATGTTCCAGTACTCTGTTTTTCTTATTTTGTTGAAGTGATCTTTCCTCAAAAAAAATTTTTTTTTTTCTGAAGTTGTTGATCTTTCCTCAAATTTCATGTCTCCAAAACTAATAAATACTTTCATTAGCACATGAAATGCAGGAAACGAAAGCATAAAATCCACATATGCATGCCTACCTTTCTCCGTTTTGTGGAAACACTAAGCAATCAACCATACCCTGATCCACTAATTCCAGTCCACTAACTGCTTGTAGTACTCTAACATCACCAGGGTGAAGACATGGATTTTTGGTAACTACAACAGCACCAACTACTACAGATGTTGTCTCATCAATTCTTTCAAAGAAAGGTTGACCATCATTTTCTAGCTCTGCTTTCGTCATAGTAACTCGAAGAAACACTTCTCCTTGGCTTAAGGTGCCAGATTCATCTAAGCAACCCAAGAGCACTCGACCTTTTGATACAAACAGGCGACACTTGCTTCTAATATCAGACAATTGATGATCTCGGAGAGCTTGAAGCATCATTGAGAGATAAGGCTCAGTACTTGGGTCACATCCATGAAGCAGCATTTTCGTTAAAACCTCTTTGTAATCGCCAACAATCATGTCCTCCAAGACATTTAGAGCTACATCTCTCTTTGTTAGCATGTCATCCAAAAGGGTCATCTGTTGTTTCTGCATTGCTTCAAACTTGTGGTCTGCTATTTCCAATGTGGATAGGAGTGTTATGATTTCACGATTCAAATAGCATGGCATTGACTGGCTCCACTTGGTAACACAAAGCATCGTATTGTTCGAGTTGAACTTCTGCATGCTGGGCCGCAATGCAAGCTTATGAAAAGAAGTGGGGTCAATTGCTATCACTCCTTTATACCCACCATATCTAATCTGGAAAGCTGAAGGTGGCTGCTTCAACCCACACCTTCTAGCAACTTGCCTTGCAAAAGCGAGAGAAATTTTTCCAATCCCATCAGAGAAGCAGTACTCGATGCCGTCGGTGGTAACTTCGATATCAGGAATGACTTGAACCTCATGGAGTGGTACACTTAATGTTGGTGTGGAAGAACTAAATAACTGCCCCATTCTTGCTGCACATTTAGCTATGCAGCGAAGATTTTTAAATTCACCCATCCATTCTCTTATACTTTCCACAGATATGTTTTCATTAGAAGCAAACATCCAAACAGCATTTGAACGTAATTGACTGGCAGAGAAGGCCAAGAATTCAAATCTTTTACTCCCCAAAACAATCCCATCTCTAAGAACAGAGACAATACGTTTGTAAATGTTTGTTCTATATGGCTTTGCAAAGAAACCACTTTCAAGTTTTGGAGAAAGTGCATCAGAAGGAAGCTTAGACCAATCCTCATCGACGAAAGAAACTCTGAGGAAATCATCAGCATAAGCTGCAAAGTGCTTCACGATGTAGTTAGAAGTTTCGAGCTCGGGACCCAAAAAGTAAACCTTTGAGGGAGTCACAAGAGCTCTGTGACAGTTCATAAGATTGTGATCTTCTAATTTGCTCGAGCTTGGAGATTGAAGCTTCTTTTTGTTCCTCGTGATATCATTGATGTGTCTTTGAATAATCTGCAGAGGATCATAACAAGTAGCTTCTGATTTATGCAACTTTGCGAGGGCTAATTTTGCAACATTTTCATTCCCTGCTAAGATATCAAGCAAATCTTGCCCAATGGTAGGGCCACTTATCTTCCCAGCATGAACCAAAGCATTGAGCTGGAAAAGGATTTCATAAGCCAACTTGCAATCAGGCAAAGTATTAATGATGGGCACCAGATCAGAGGAAGAGCAAAAGGATACTCCTTTGTCAAGATATAGGGTTTGAATCTCTTTATGGTGTGGGAAACTCTTTTTAATGATGGCAATATCAGTACTTTCATGAAGCATCCAACAAAAATAAGTAGACTGGCCAATGGTCCTTGATGCTGAAAAATCTGTTGTTCGAACCCAGTCAAACTCATACTCTTCCTTACATATGTGGTATCTGTCTCTTCCACATTTTGATGAACTTGGAACTTTGCAGTAAATCCGTGGGGCATACTTGATCTAAGAAGAAGTTGCAGGTCAGAAGTGCTTCATAAAACATACAAATAGAGCATAAAATAACCATTTGGCAATGTTTCACATGTGAAGTGGCAGATTACAAAAAGAGTGTATCCTAGGCTGAATAATCAGAATTGTACATGTAAAGTCTCCATTAATATCCAATGGATCTTACACATAATCAATATTGCAATACTTGAAGGTCAAAATGGCAAATTAATTAGGTTCTTAAGTAGCTTCATTGTGAAGTTTAAATACAGAAAATAATGTAGCGATAATATGAAATATATAGCAATGACAACTGGTGATGGCTGATAGCAGAGGAGCACAATCTTCCTAGTAAAACGAACTTTCCTTCATAGTTCAAGGATTGAAGTAAAGCAAGATGAAATCCATGGGTTTCATCACATGACGCTCCAGTGGTGTAAACGAGTCTTGGATCAAGTCCAAGAAATTTAAACATGATACAATAAAGCACATATGAAATAAGACTTGAATCAGTGCCTAAATTTGCCGAGCCGACTTGGGCTCAATGAAGT
This sequence comes from Amborella trichopoda, assembly GCF_000471905.2. The sequence continues at coordinate 171,252 of NW_006497417.1, forward strand.
CAAAGACATTTAAACATGACAGAATAAAGCTCACATGAAATAGATCGTCAGATCAGTGTTTTGAAAATCACTGAGCCCCCTCATGACTCGCTCGAGTAGGCTAGGTGCCTGTGGAGTTCCGAGCCAAAAACTAGGGAAACGCCCCGTGTCTGACAATAGTTTGGCCTTCTTTGTCATCTTTTTGCAGACTTGAGCGAGTCAAACTGGCTGCCTCAAGCTAGGGAACCTGGTGAGTCCCGACCCAGGCACTGATTTTCAAACATTGCATGGGATCAACATGTACATAAGAAATCCTCAAAATTATTACAATTAAGTGACAAACCATGATGTGGTTGATTGGACCCATGTGCACCTTGGGATGGGTGTCTGGTCAGATCTCATAGATTTTGCCTATCTTAGAATGAAATTCTACCACCACTGGTATGACAATAGTATAGTATGGTCTCCCATGTCAAAGTGGAAAATTTTAAGAATAAAAAGTTTATCTATAACTCCTCACTGATCAGTCAGTGCAATTCACTGGTAATGTGCACTGACCTTATCAGAGAAAGAATATGATTCCTTTTGGTCGGATTCAACAAATGCAGGGTCCTGATTTCTTCACATGATGAGAGAGATTCTACAAGAAAATGCATTAAACCCAAGTTGCAGTGGTCCTGATTTTCTTCACATGACAATGTTGCAGTGGTTGGCCATTTTCATACTTGTGCCATTCCAATGGAGCTTCCATGTTAGCAAATGACTTTGTAGAAATAGTATTACCACGAAATCATGTTATAAATACTACGACAGATACAAAATTTGCTTCATGGTTCAAGGATTGAAGTAAACAAGGTCATGAAATGCATTATATTGTTCACATGATGCTCTATAGTCTACACTTGTCCAAGAAACTTGGATAATGTGGAAGACATTTGAAAACAGTACAATCAATTCACATGAAACAGAGCAGGGATCCAGCTTGAGCAGATCAGCCTCTGGACTCTTTATATATTAAGAAACGAACCAATGTATGTGCTTGGATGGGCGTCTGGGTTAGCTCGCATGGATTGTTCCCATTCTAAATTGAAATTTGACTGTTACTGGTATGCCAAATGTGAAGTACGGCAGGCCTATGTCAGAAGTAGGAAAACTTTAACAACAGGACATCAACACTAATTTATCTCAATAATCAGTCAGTGTGCTACTAATCTGCCTTGGCCCAATCCAAAGAAACCATACAATTGCTTTTGGTAAAATTCAACATCAGCAATGTCCTGGGGCGCTTTAAAAACCGGCGAGAAGATTGTGCACAAACATGTATGAAATCAATGATGAGAACATTGCAGCTATCGGCTGGATTTATAATTGGACTATTCCAATGGAATCCGCAGATGAAAATGCCTTGATAGTATTAGTATTATTTAAAAGCATGCATGAGGAGAGAATGTAAATGCACTTTATATTTCCTAACAGGGAAAAATTTTGCCTCAATGTGGGAAGTCTCAATTGATATTATATAAACTTCGAAGGGTACTTCGAGCAATAGCTGAATCCCTTGTATGTCCGTGATCTTCCCTTGTCTAATTCTGGGTAGTTGGAAAAATCTGGGTCCCCATGAAATCTCTACAAGATATCCTGAAATGAAGACGGAAATTTCTGTCAGTCATGATGAGGTCAAATGGCTGATACGGAGCTCATTTTTCCAAATTTGATGAGTATAGGGATAAGATAATTCTTCAAAGCTTTTTGGGCCATGAATAAAATCAAGAGATAAAAACAAGGAGTAAATGATGTAATTCCTAAGCCTACAAACAACCCAAGTCCAGAAAGAAAAACCGTCGGAAATAGGACTACTGGTGAAATTTCAATTTTGTCGCTTGAGTGCTGAAATTGCCCTTACCATATATCGTTTCAAAATAGATTGGCGAGACATACTATGGAAAAATTCAGCTCTGGTTAGTGGCAACTAGTAGTTTTTTGTTTTCGTGTATTTCCTATTTTTGTTAGTGGTAGATTTGGCAGTTCCTAATTTTTGTTAAGGTTGTTATGGGAAAAACCAGAGTTTTATGGGAGTTCAATTAGGGTTAGGATTTCCAGCTAAGGTCTATAAATAGGAGTAGGGGGTTCACTTTCTTTAGTTCTTCAATTTTTGAGAAATGTGTTTTCTGTTGAAATAGAAAGAGCTCATTGAGCTGTGGCACGGGACTTATGAAATTGCTGTTTCCAGTCATTTCCTTCCATTGTGCTTGGTTTGATTATACCCTACAACACTAAATAATTCATATGAAATAAAGTGAATAACAATAATTAAAGGTCAAAACACAACAAAGTGCCTGAATATCTAACAGGCTAAGGGGTAGACTCTTTTAGCACTAGCTAGGATAGACACTTTAAGTCCAACTAGTTGCATGACGTCTAAAGTATTAACATGCATCATTAGACAATAATGGTCTACACACCAGCCATAAAAATCTAGAACATTATCATGTTTCACTGATCATTACAGAATAAACTATCGAGGTGAAATTAAACTTGGTTGGATTTGAATTACAATCAGATCACAACCATATTTAAATTGATGAGTTCACTATAGACAGCTACAGGTGCTACAAGGATTCGGAAACCATAAAAACTAATGAGTAACTAATGGGAGATGAAGGAGCTGTATTATTCTAATACCCTTCCATTTTCCACATCCTTTATAATCTAATGCATTCCAAGTTTCTTTACTTCTTTAGATTTCAAATTTGTTACCCAAAGACAACACTTTGTACCATACATCGCAGCTTCCGCACCGTACCACATTCCCAATCCAATAGTTGTCCAAAATAACAGCAGAAAAAAGAAATAAGTAGTCAATAAAGAAGGCAAGAGGAAAGAGGAAATATAAAAATTACAATGCTCATAAATGCAGCATCGGAACCACATATCCTCATTAACCCAGAAAAGATTCTCATTATTGCAACTACATTCAGTCAGAAAAGAAATAGGCAAGGCCCCATGCTATCATACAAACCAAAAGCAACAACTCCCTAAACATACATGAAATAGAAACAATAATCACTACCCAGACACCTGTAAAATAAATTGACCAACTCCTCAATGAATAAATGAACTTTCAACGCACTCAATACATCAAGACCAACTCCTCAATGAATAAATCAACTTTCAACACACTCAATACATCAAAACCAATCAATGCAATGATCAAGAATTCACTACATACACATTCGCCTCATTAAAATCGATTTTAATTCATCAAGATCATTTTTTTTCCTTTTTAATATATCAGAACCAATCGATCTTCCTATTTACCTGTAAAAGAATGGCATCAAAATTCGTTCCTCCAATTTGGCACCCAAATGTCTCCACTATATCTTCAAAGCGCGTCTCTAACTTAAACAACTCTCCCCTTTCAGATACATAGAAATCAACCCTCTTTCTTTCAGGCATGAGCTCAGCTTTCACAAGATTCCAAGACCCAATAACCGACATTGAATCCTCATAAACCAAACAGCCCACTTTCAGAAACCCCCCGTTTACTCGATTCTCGACCCTGCAAGGCCTAGGAACAATATCTTCACAACCTAGAGTGAGAGAGAGGTGGTTACCCTGAAAAACCAGTTTGCCTTCTAGAGAGAGATCGTTGGCCTTCTTCGCATCGTTACAGGTCTCAAACTGGACTCTACCAAAGCCTTTGGACTTCCAGTTCCTTCTCTCTGTAACAATGGTGCAAGCGAAAATGGAGCGAGGGCCAATATGACTCTCTAAGAACTGTAAGAGCTCTTCGGCCAGTGCAGAAAGGGGAATGGTCGATACTTTCACTGTGCTTCCCTCCATGAATATGAAGCTAGAAATATGAACCCTTGAACTGGTTCAGAGTATTCTTCTTCTGGGTCTTTTTGGTTTCTGCCCTGGCAAAGATAATGGAGAGTTTCTCACACCATTGTTGTGAAACCGCAAGAATCTGAACTATTTTGACCCTTATGTCCTCTAAAATATGAGCATTCATGCAAGAAACATGGAGGCCTGTCATGCAAGAAGCATGTCCACTAATTTGACCTCTTTTGACCTTTAAAGGGCAGCGACTGAAACTCGGTCGAACATGGACTGGCCCAAGTGACATGGCTCGGATGGCGGCGAGTCGGAGTAACCTAGTCTTGGGTTATGGGACTCGGGGATCTCTAAAGAATTAAAAAATAATAATTATAATATGTTTTTTTGTCATTTGACAACGAATGGAAAGTGTTTTGGGCTTTTCCACTATGAATATTAATTTTTCCCTTAAATTTCATGTAATTTTGAATGTTTTAATTGATATAAAAAATAGAGAAAATTAATATATGTTATAGTTTCTGTTATTACCAAAATACCAAATGGTTCTGTTAATACTGAAATGTCCATTTTTTCACTTCATAACAAAAAAAAAAAAGGCGTTTGACCTTTTTATGTTTTTTAACAACCAAAATGGCTCGTATTTCAGTTGTTCAAAAATCGAGAATTAAAACATTTCGGTTTTTGAATAACCGACAATTATCCCAAAAAAAAATAAAACATACGAGCATAAATGAGCTTTTTTCTTGATATTTTAGGGTTATAAAAATCTGTGTCCCCCAATACAGTCCTCCAAACTTTTTTGTCCTCCAATACAGTATCCCACAAAATTGAAGAGATCGGCTCTCTGTCTGGTCGTGATTGGTACATTTCTTACTCTTGCCTTATACTGTTGATTAATTTTGTCACAATTAATACAATATTATATTTTTTTATTACTATTTGTTGATCAATAAATATTATTTGGTGAATATTTGCTATTCGTATTAATATTTATTGATTTGGGCAGTCTATTGAACAATCGATTTTATTTAGTAGCTTGCAAAAATACTGCTTATTCTAGAAGCTTGTAAAATATGCAATCCTATTTTCGGTTATTGAACAACCGAAAAGGTTATATTTTTTGTATTGCATATTCCATAAGCTTGCTAGAATATGCAATCCTATTTACGGTTATTGAACAACAGAAAAGACCCTATTTTCGGTTGTTCAACAACCAAAAATGTTTTATTTTCAGTACTGCATATTCTAGAAGCGTACTGGAATATGCAGTCCTATTTTCACAAAACAACTGAAAATATTATATTTTCGGTACTACATACTCCATAAGCTTGCTGGAATATGCAGTCATATTTTCAGCTGTTGAATAACTGAAAATGTACAAATTTCGGCTGTTGAACAATTGAAAATGCATAATTTTTTTATTATTGAACCGAAAATATGACTGCATATTCCATAAGCTTGCTAGAATATGCAATCCTATTTTCGGTTGTTCAACTAAAAATCCAATATTTTCTGTTGTTCAACAACAAAAAACTCAGCTGTAATTATGGAATATGCAGTCTTATTTTTTGTTGTCCAAAACCGAAAATACAACACGAGTTTAATATAATTAGTTCAATTCATGAGTAGTGTTGTTCACAACACATTGACTTATAAATTGAATATTGGCATCAAAATTTATAAATTGATTTATCCAAATCAAAATTTATAAATTGATTTATACAAATCAAATTTTATGTATGTCAATCGTTATCATTATCATTATCATCTAAATAATTACATTAACCTTTCAAACAAAGGCCTAATTAAACAAATAAAAACAATTAAAATGCATGTACACAAACTCAAAACACTTAAATATTACCAAAAAAACCATTACATTGCTCAAGAGTTCATTACAATATGATAACATTACAATGGCCAAAAGGACCATTACATTTCTAGAAAAATCATTACAATGCTCGCCTTATCTTAAGCTGATACTATTTCTTTCACGTATTATGTCTTATGGGTTTCTCAATCGCAGGTTATGTGGATAGAGCCAGGTCTTCTACAACACAACTACTTTCACCACTATACCACTTCTGGGCTCGTCATGTGCAGGTTCGTCATTAACCTGATGTTGTAAATATTTTATCCTGGCTTCTATATCATCCATGTTCATAGGCACAAACTTAGACAACATTTTCAAACATGTTGTTAACACGATTATAAACTTCATGATACCACTTCTGTCTAAGTGCAAGTGCCTCTGCTAACATGACTGTACTAGCCTGAATTGCACTAACAAAGAAGGTAAATATAATATTTAAACAATTTCATGAAACTAATAGATAAGTACAAAATTAAAACAATTTTTAGATCAATATAAATATGCTAATTGATCCTCATAACTTCTAGCACATATTCAATATAGAACGCATATTCAGTGTAGCACATAGTCACTTATGAGCTCCAATTACATGAAATGAGCAAAAATGAAACAAGCTTGACAATTAATGATTATTGCATGGCAAAGAATCAGTTTTAGAAATCTCTCGTGAGAACACTACGCCATAAGAGCTCTTAAGGGATCCAAACACTCCTCAAGGTTATCTATCATGTATCCTTCATTGCGAAGAGGAAAGTTGAAATGGGCAATCGCTTTTGTGCACCCAATGGCACAAACTGCAAACCCCACAACCAACTAAAAGTACCCATAATAACACTCGAACAAATTGCCATACTTATAGAACTGTGAAATCCATCACATAAACCTTAAATCGACATCTTCTTCTCAAGTGTGAAACCCTAAATCATAATATTATACAATGTAAACTTCTAAAATCAAACAATAAATCATTATATGCATACCTTCACTACATATTTGAAATCCGTCAAATGCTTTCAAAATCTATCAAATGTACTTATAATCCATCAAAAACCTTGTAACCAAATCTAAAGAATATGTTTTCTTGTGAGAGAGATAAGAGAGAGAGAGAGAAAAAAAAAATCATAGAGAAGAGAAGGTGGAGCGCCAAAGTGTTGAACCAGAAGTTTACACGAGCCACACTATTTTCGGTTGTTCAAGAACCGAAATTAGCTTATTTTAGGTTGTTCAAGAACCGAAATTAGCTTATTTTCGGTTTTTGAACAACCAAAACTCCAACCATTTCAGTTTTTCAAAACCGAAAAATGTTCAAAACGTTTTTTTTTTTTTTTAATTTTTATTATGAAGTGAAAAAAATAGACATTCCAATAATAACGGAAACTATTCGATATTTTGATAATAACAAAAACTATAACGAATATATACGTAATTTTCCCTAAACAATAATAATAAATCAATTTGAAATATAACATACCTATTTTAAACAAAATATTATATGCATCTTAGTTATTAAAAATATTTAGAATTTTAAATTTGTCTTTTGTCTGTTTATTAAAAATATTATTCAAATATAATTTTTATGCCATGATTATAATTTTATTAGATTTATGAATTTAGTTTCTAAAAATTCGAAATTTTTGAACTTATATTCATGGATATTATTGAAATATGAATTAAGATTTTCAATAATTTAACCTTCTATATAAAATTATATATTTCAAAATAAATATTAGAATTTGGGAAATAACATAAACGCAAAATTTATTTAAATCATGCATGTAAAATATATAAACCAGATTTCTTTGGATAGGGTACATTTCCAAAAAAAATGTTGTTTCGATAGGTTGCTCTTTTAATAATTTATTTGCAAAATAATTTATTATAATAGTAAAGCTCTTTTAGTACAACAATATGGGGTATTTTGGAAAGGATGCAGTTTTTATCTCCCCTGGACCTTACGACAATAAAAAAAAAAACCTATATTAAAAAAAACCATTGATTGTGAAATTTGTATATAAAAAAAAGGTACAAATCGTGTGGATCCACAAATACTTGAGAATAGATGGTCTAGATTTCAGTATTCTCAGGGCTTTAAATCTTAATGCTTTTCACAACCATAATAATCAAGGTTGAGATGATGATTTGAAAGGTTTTCAAAATGGAAACTATTTTTCAGTCAGTTTTAAGGTGAGGCTTTACTTATTCTACAAAGCCTTAGCTTTATTTTAACAATTTTCTTTTTGAAAAAATAAAAATAACTTTTTTTAACTTGTGCTATTTTATCATTTCCTCAATGGGCCAGTGCATATCAAATATGAGCCATTGAAAATATTGTCCAACGTGCTCCTTTAGGACCATATTGTGTATTTATCCCTCTTGAAGTAAACTCCGTGACATTTGATTGATCTAAAATTAGGGATCAATAACCCTATTGATTTTTCAAAATTAAAAAGTTGATATTTGAGTTTTAAAAACATGGTTTGTATATAATGAAATCATTTACCTTTAGTATAGGGAGGTCACAATTATTTACAGTCATCCGAAGTGAAATCTGATAGCTTGAGTGTTTCACAAAGTACGAGAATATTTTTTTGGAACTTTGAATTTGATCAATGAAATAATTTTATATTCAATGGTCAAGATTAATTGTGATCACCTTGTATCAAAGGTAAATGGTCTCATTAAATACTTTCAATAAAAAAAATTGTATGCAGTAGTTGAGAGACAATGCAAATGAGAGAAATAGTAATAAATGACATTTCATGGATCTTTGGATTGCCGAGGGTGTGAGAGAGGGGTGAAAATAGAGAGTGCAGATAGAGCGAGGGGAAGAGCCAGTTTCAAAGGTGTCAGGCCCTTTGACATATGAGAGAGAGGAGTAGAAATGGATAGTGCAGAGAGAGAGAGGGGTAGAGAGGGCATGAAAGTTTCAAAGTGTCAGGCTCTGTGTAAAAACAACAAAAAAACAATCGAATATAAAAAATGAAAGGTGGCTTCATTCTTGCTCATCATTATGTCGTTCAATCTCATTGTATTCTCTCAACAAGTCATTGAGTAAGCTCTAGATGAGTTTTTCGCCACTGGTGCTTGCTCCAAGGAGTAAAAGAGAGATCATGTATTCTTTAAATTGGGTGTCCATACATTAATATAATTTAAAACTTTCATTCCAAGTTCGTTGTTATAAAAAAATAAGTATTCTCGTACAAATCAAACTACAGTAATAAGCCACCATGCTCCAAATCATATTATTTCCAGCATAATATAAAATAAAATTGTAGGATAAGAATAAGAATAATTTAATTATGTATCATAAACTTAAATTTTACTGCATTAAAAAATTGACAATAAAATTAAAAAATACAAGTTTTTTTTCATGATAATTATACATTAATGACATACTTGAATATAATTACAAAAAATAGAAAAAAATTGTATTCTCGAGAGAAAGAAGAATGCAATGTATATTTTATGTATCCACAATCATACATAATTTAATTATTTATCAACAACATACATTGTATTGCATTAAAAACTTGTCAATAAATTTGAAAAATACATGTTATTTTCTCATGACAATTGTACATTCATGACATATCATTGAATATAATTACAAGAAAAAAAAAAATGTATTTCTTATACTGAGAGAAAGAAAAATACAACATACATTTTATGCATCAATTATCAAGAATAATTTAATTATTTATCAAGAACATACATTTTATTACATTACAAAATTGACAATAAAATTGAAAAATACATGTTAGTCTCTTATGAAAATTATACACTCTTTACATATAATTGAAAAAAAACTGTATTATTATATTGTGTGTCTCAAAAACATTTATTTGTCAAAATTCACAATTTTAATCAGTAAATTAATTTAAAATTAATTACTCAAAACACCCTAAAATGTATCAATATGTATCTTGTGAAATCAACCTAGACATCATGTTAAATCATACACATTAACTTCATGATATTATGGACAAAATCAATAGCTTCAAAACATCTCAAATTTTACAGAAAATCGATCAAAATTGAGGCCATAATTAAAAAAACAAAAGAAAAGGCTGATGAACCCCAAGTCTGCTATCACAGCCACATAACATTTCAACAAAAAATTCATATAAAAAAAACCCAAATGATAAATCATGATACTATTGGATATATGAATTGAAACAATGATGATCATAATAAATACCTTAATTTCATCTGAATCGATTTATAATGATTGAAATTTTCGATTCAAAATTTAGGGTTATCGGGTTTGTGTGAAACAGTCACGATTTCTTAAAAAATCGATCAACAAAACTTAGTTAATATCACAAAAAACTCCCGCGATAATCTAAAGAACATCATTACCTTTAAAAACCCTTTGATTTCATAAAAATGGTGCCCAACCCAATATCTTGCGAAATCAACACTTTGGCTGATCACTAAGCTGCTTTTTAGAAAACGCTGCCTGAGCTTTTTTTGAAAAATCGAGCAACATAGCGTGTTTAATGAGAAAAAACTGAACTACCATCCTCTAAAGAACACTATAAACTTCAAAATCCCCCTGGGTTGGAACACAATAACACTCAATTTCGCCTAATCTTTAAGAAATGGCGGACTTTTTTTTTCCGTGTAGTGTTTTTCAGATCTATGATTCGGATCTTGTTTATTCATTGTCTTATCCCTGCCATGGCCTCAATTATATAAAGAAAAGTAGAAATCATATGATTACGCATCTGTTCAAGTAGAAAATCAGTTAGGCTTGCCTTCTTTTGCAAGGGAATTGACGATTTTTTACACAGTGACCCGCTTCTATCAAGTTAGATTGCCCGGATCCCCATTTTTTGGGTATTTGGGACGGTCTGGGTGATATCCGATCCGAAACGCTCGATTATGAATTGGGTCGATTTTTTAAACGCTGATACTAAACAAGTGGTGACTCATATATAGGGTATAGTTTGCGTATGGTTGCAACCTTAGACAATCAAAAGAAATGAAGACCTCCAAATCTTATTACAAGATGTAATTTTGGTGTTAAATATTAATAGGATGGCATTAGAATCTAGTTTCATATATAATAATAATTTTTAAAAGGAAAAATTTTATATGGAGCCGAGGCTCTAAACAAGCAAATTAGAGCCCACCTCAAATTTTTTTGTTTTGATGCCCAAATATCCTCAAATAAATCATCTTGACATCCAGATGCATGGACATGAGAAAAAAATAGATTTCAAGTTTTGAAAATAGTGCATCGTGTAATGCATTTTTGGACCATCAATTTTTAAGATTTTCAAGCTTTTATATATATGCTCAATCTACACTATTTTTTATGCTTTAAATTTTACAATATTGAAACCACATTTCTTGACAATATTTGAAAGTGCGCTTTACTTTGATTGTTTAGAGCCTCGACTCTATAGAAACCACATCCATTTTTAAATTTTAAAATAGTTCAAATCAAGTAGTATCTATAAACACATCAAAATCTTGAAGATAGACGGTACAGAGCCTAGGCTCTAACAATCAAATTAGATCCTACCTCAATAATTTTTCTATAAGAGGTTGTTTTCATGCTTGAATGTATTCAAATTAATCATCTCACCATCAAGATGCATGGACTTGAGAAAAAATTGGATTTCAAGGTTTGGAAATCGGCATCTTGTAACGCATATTTGGACCGTCAATGTTGTAATTATTCAAGTTTTCATGGATTTGCTTGATCTACACTATTTTGAAGCTTTAGATTTTATAATTAAATATGAAAATATATTTTAAGGTTAGTCAAAGATTTCCAATATTGAAACCACAATTCTCGACACTATTTGAAGGTGGGCTCTAATTTGATTGTTTAGAGCCTCGGCTCTTTACAAACCGCACACTTATTTATTAGGCTTGGATTTATTTTATATCGACACATCTCACTGCAAGTTGATTATCCAACAACAAAATAGCTTTTTTTTTTTTCTAAGGAAAAAGTTTATATAGAGCCGAGGCTTTAAATAGTCAAATTGAAGCCCACCTCAAAGATTTCACTAGAATAACTTGTTTGGATGCCCAAATATCCCCAAATTGATCATCTAAACATCAAAATGCATAGACATGAGAAAACAAAAAAAAAAAGATTTCAAGTTTTGAAAATGGTGCATCTTATTTTTGGACACTCAATTTTTATATTTTCAAGTTTTTATAGCTTTAAATTTTATAACTAAAAATAAAAATATAATATATTTGAGGGGTGATATCTTGCAACCGTTGCATTATAGTATAATGCAACGGTGTGTTGGCACAATCCTAGCCACTAGATTGTTTTGCATCCAATGGCTGAAATTAATACCAAGGTATTTAATTTGCACCAAATTTAACATGTCATTTAAAAGTAGCGCCAAAACAACCGCCCTCCAGATCCTTAACTTTCCTCCCCTCTCTGCGGGCGCCAAAACTCTGACCCTCTTCAATCCTTGAACTTTCTCCCTCTATATGTGAGCGCCAAAATTCTCGCTCTCTCTCTATAAGCGCCATTAAAGCTTGTTTTTGAGGAAAACGAGAAGAAGCTCTGTGAGAGCTCGCTGGAAAAGGCACCGCAAAGGTATTTCTTCTTCTTATTGTTGGGTTTGATAGAGATAATCAAAGGAGCTTAGTTTCAAAGTGTTCAGATGTGGATTTGGGAAATGCGGTAGAGAGAGAGAGAGTATTCTTGAGATTAAGATTCATTTAGTAAAGGTAGAGAGAAATTGTAGGATTTGCCATTTGACTCTGGAGCCCAGCAATAAGAGTCGGGGTTCCCATTGAGCTCGGTTGTTGCCATTTGACACTCCCGTCTCTCACTTTTTTCTGCAGTAGACTATGCGTATTCATGGGGGCCATTGTTGCTTGTTTGTTGAATTGCATCTTCTAATTTGTGATTTTAGTTATTTGTGTTTTCTAAGTTTGGTTTCAAGTTTTCTCCACATGTGGGTTTTGGTTTTATTGATGACTTGTTCTATTGTGGAGGCCATTGTTGTTCGTTCTATGCCCCTGCATCTTCGAATTTGTAATTTTTGTTAATATTTATAGTTTTCATCGCATGTGGTTTTTGGATTAATCGGTCTTCACTCCCTGTGCCTTTCGTAGTTTTCACTTCTCATTATTTTATTTCAGTAAGGGAGTCCTGCAATTGTAATTGGAACAGCTGTTCTATTGTTTTGATACTCAATTTATTGGCATTAAACAATGGAATACTTTCTTCTACTTTTCAGGCAATGGGTTTGGCTTGATTTGGAAATAGGGTCTAACTTTTGGGAACTTATGACAAGCAGAGGTGTTTTAACTTTGTGATTTACCAAACTTATGGCAAGCAGATGTGCTTCACTTTGTGCTTTACCAATTTGATCTGTTATACTGTGTCCTTTGATTTCTGTTTGGGATTGCATTGTTAGGAAAATGAGATATTGCTTCATACCTTAGTGGGCTGTAGAATTCACTTCAATCAAATTTGGGTGTCCTTAGTTTCAATATTTTGGAATTTAATTAAAAAAAGGCATTTGTCCCAAGTTCAAAAAGACTGTAATTTATCTGTGTCTCTAGGGTTCCGAAGATCAAAAGAAGCTCCTTATGGTTTTATGCAAATTTGTGGAAATATTAAAAGCTAGTTGAGTGGATGGTTGTTACATCATATTCTCTCTTTCTCTAAACTATATGTTTGAAAGTTTGGATGTGTAAGCACATTAGCAAGTGGAATTGTTACCTTTTTTTCAAATAATATATTTTTTTCATTTTCTTCCTTCTTTTTTTTCCCAGGTATTTGAAGGGGGTAGGGGTTCTGCAGGTTACCTCTGAAACCCCTACAGTCCTATGATCCCTAAGAGAAGAAAAATGACTTAAAGCCAAAGAAGTTTCTGAGGATGGAAGAGGAGCAAAGACAGAGGCCCACTCTCTCCGATAAACTCTCGGTTCTGCAATCGCTCCACCTTCGAGACCTCCTCAGAGCTACTGCCCAAGAACCCAACAACATCAACCATGAAATCCAAAACACCTCTTCCAGCCTCTTCCAGAAGTGGAACCCGAAGATGAATGGAAGACTGGATAAGAAAGGAATTGAATTCTATTGAGTGAATTCAATGAATATTTTCCTTGGCCATCATCAAAATCAAATGGCACCACCCATACAGGTTTCTTTTTACTTCATGTATTTGCAACTTTGGTGACAATCATTTGGTTCATTTGATCTTCTGATTAATACGATCTATGTAATCCATTGTTTCCAAGACTGTTGTATCGGCAAGAGTCCTAGTGATTATTTGGAATAATATTCAGTCTACATCAAGTGAATTGGATATCTTTTACTTATTCAAAGCCATTCTGCCTCTTCTCTCCTGATATGTGATTGAGTCTTTATGAATTCTCTACACAAATTCAAAGGTCCTTGCAAAGTACCAATCACAATTTTTTTTTGATAAATTTCATGTTCATGAAAAAGGATTACAGTGCATAATGGAAGCATTTGAAGCTAGTACAAAAAATATTCAACTCTATTGCCATCAATGGAATGCCAAAGCATCCATGGCCCAATAGCCATAACAAGCTCATGGAACATATATAAAAAAAATTACAAGATACTCTAACCTAGTTATCACAACAAAGAGACCCAGTAAATGATGTTGGTTCTTCCATGAATATTTCTCAGAGCTTCCTCAAAGTTTTGAATCAATCAAGCTTGACAAACGAGATTAAGTAATGCACGAACCAGAAAAATGATAAGAACCCAACAGTTCCAGTTGCCAACATAACAGCTAAAGTCATGAAAAGTGAGTAACTCAAATATAGGGCTGCTGAAACGGGGCCACTCAAAACTGTGGAGATCAAAAACCAGGTAATTGACTGAATACAAAATGATATAGATAGCAACTGAACCAGAAGAAAAGAAGGCCTTCCACCATCATTGCCAGTCCTCCACACATATAGGTCAAGACCAAAGAAACCTCAGCACATGCCACCACAAGAAGGACAAAAACAATTCGAAGAAACCCAAACACATAGTAGATATGGCCAAGCCAGAGGCTTGACATAATGAAGAAGAGCTCAATGAAGAGGGTTCCAAAAGGAAGGGTCCCAGCCCCTAAAACCAATAGCCAAGAAGGGTATTTTGGGGTTGGATCTCTCTTGGGATCTGATTAGTCCTAACTGGGTACTCAATTGGGGCAGCTCTTGCTCCAAAATATCCCCCCCCACAAAAGTTAGAGGTGCAGAAATGCAAAACCAGAGCAAAATCAACACAACAAATAGTGAGAAGGGAATTGCACTAGTGCTATGACTACCCAATAAGAGGAAATTCAGAGTAGTGAGAATAAGAAAGGCAAAACTAGGAAAGAAGCAAGCCACTCTCCATGAAACAGATAACCAACCCTTGTGATCCTCACTATTGATGGTCCTCCAAAGTTTAACAGCTACATAACCAGCTGCTACACCAAGCACCATATAGAAAAATAGCATACCAGTGATGAGAGTTCCTCTTGAGGCTAGAGACCTGAAACCTCAGAGGAGGCTATAAGAAGCTCTGTTTCAACAGAGGTGAGAGAATTCACCTTAACCCATAGTTCATCCCCTTTGAGGTATTTGTGGGGAGATAACTTCCAGGTAAATAGAAAACCTCAGAGATCCACACCAATAAACAGAGACACAAAACCCATGACCCAACAGAAGTTACAAAACCCATCTCTGAAAAACTAGAATAAATCTCTGAGAAAGCGATTGGGAGCCTCAATTATGAGAATAATGCCAATTCTATTGCAAAGCTGCTTGTTTTTTTTATATATCTATTGCGAATAATGCAAATTCTATTCTAATGAACTTTGAATTGGGTGCTGAGTGGATAACGAGTTCAATGAACACCAGTCTAAACAATTTTGTGAGAGAAAGAGAGAGAGAGAGAGTTGTGATCTCAATGCATTTGCCAACATTAATGAATACATCCAACTGTTTTTGTGACAGAAACATAGAATTGAAATTACAAGAATCTTTTTCTCTGATCTATGCTATGCATCATAAGAAAAGTGACCCCAATATGAAGCCTCCTCCAAGCCCAAGAAGGCCACCAACCATACCAGCCAGTATTCCACCATGGTCACACCCACAAAAACAAGAACCTATCACAGAAGCCCACCAACCATACCAACCATATCATCCAGTATTCCACCATGCTTAGACTAAGATATCACCAAAAGAGCAACTTCCTACAACATGCAATTAGATTTTACACTTGAGATTACAAAACTAATTTACAAGAATAGTTAACAATGCAGTAAACGTGAATTACCGGTAATTACTAATGCAACTTCTCGAATACTCTTCAAACATGAGTATGATTGTCACTTGAATATGTTACAAACAAAATATTAATTAATTGAGGGTGGCGAGGTGCGAGGGGGGAGGGGGGGGGGGGAAGGAGAGAGAGAGAGAGATCAATTGCGAATTCATTAAGAATTGAAAATGATGAATTTAAAAAAGGGGTTAGTTTAAGAACCTTTTGATTTGCATTCTTCGTATTCAGTACACTCCTCAAAGTTGGGCAATTCCTCTTATCATGACCACTAGCTTTACACATGGTACATTTTCGATCATTCTTTTGTGTATTCTCCAAAAAGGATTTCAACTTATGCTTAGGAGGCCTCCCTTTCGTCTTCACTGGTAGGGGGTCAAGCACTCTCCTATTGTTTATTAAATTCAGTTCTTCACTTACATTGACATTTAATTGCAAAACTTCGGAATCTTTTGGGCTGCCTTGTTGACGTGTTTTATTGATTTTTTCTTTGATAATTGCAACTCTCTTCAAGCCCTCATCCAGAACACGCATTGCTTCTCGAAATGTTTCTTTATACATAGCTCCATTCTCTGCAAAGTTTATCGCCCTTCTACACAATTCATTGTATCGCACAGTCAACGATTCATCCAAATCAACTTGCATTGTATGACCATGTCCATCTATTACACACCAAGAACATTGTACAAGTTCCTGGAAATCTCTAAACGTTGACACAAAACATATACCTTTGAATAGTTGCATGCCATTAAACTCGTTCTACATGAAACATGAGGCTTACATATGGGAAAATTGCAGAATGTATGGAGAAAAAAAGAACAAGAGAATGGACAAAATCATCTTTTGATCAACAGGCAAAATTGAAAGAATTACCACAATAAATCCTGGATACAAAAAGAGAACCAACAAAATCATCCTCCGATCAACAGGCAAAATTGAGAGAATTATCACAATAAATCCTTGACACTTTCTTCAGAAAACCTGATAAGATGAAGAAATCAACATTTATATAGAAAATCACACAAGTAAACTAACTTGACATCTAAAACCACCTGCGTGCACCAAAAATCCATTCTATCCTCCTAAAAGAAATCCTAAAACATGCCATCAGCCAAACAAACCCTAAATATTTCCTTGCACGCAATAAACAACCACAAAAACTCTCAGAATCAGGTCTCAAGCCCTAGGCATTTTCCTTAAAACCAGAAGACCCTAAAAACTTATTTTTCACAAATAAAACAATTCGAATAAAGCACAGAATAAAAGAATAGAAATAGAGTTAGAGGGGAGAGAATTACCAGCCAGCTGACGATCCACTATCTCGAACCAAGACTGAAGAGTGAGAAAGAGTAGAAAGAGAGATAGAGATATGTAAATTGCCACGATTATTTAGATACATATAGAGACAGAAGGGTTCCTCTGCATCAATGCGGCGGCGTGGGATGCTGCAACTCCAACAGATATGGCGTCAATGACAGGGAAGAGAGAGAGAGAGGCAATGTCAGAGAAGCACACGCAAAAAGCTTTAAAGATGTGTCTCCTCTCCACCTGCACATGACAAGGATATCTCCTTTCTCTCTCTAGAAAAATGCGCCTCCCTTCTCTCTCTAGAAAAATGCCTCCTTTCTCTCTCTGGAAAATGCCTGCCCTCCCTCTTTCTTGGTCTCCCTCCCAATGGTCTCCACGTCTCTCTCTCTAGAAAAAATATCTCTCTCAACAGTGTCTCTCTCTAAAAAGTTTCAGACGAACAGGCAGTGAGTCATCTGCAACTCGGGAGCGGGAGATAGAGGCGGGCAAATCAGATTTGGGTTTTAATTTCACCCGTTAGATTTCAATGACAAAAAATAGGCCAACACACCGTCTCATTATATTATAACACAACCGTTAGCATCATGTCATTCTTCGATATAATTTACGGCCATCACAAACATTTCCTGTATTAAATAAGATGCGGTTTACTTTGGCGCCAAATGTCCCAAAAACTTCGTTCGCCTGACCGCCCTTCCTACTCGACAACCTCCCTCACTCCACTCTCTCTGCCATGGCCCCTGCCCTCCTCCTTGGTCCCCCTGAAATCCACCTCCCCCAAAACCCTAATTCCGGCACTCCCCATCGTGAAACCCTGTAATCTGGCTATCCCCCAAACCTCGTTGGCCATGACACACTCATCGACCTCATCAAGAAATACGAAGAGAAACTGATCATGGAATCTGACGATTCCCAAGACACCGATGACCCATTGATGAACCTCCCAAACCAATGCACAGACGACACCGATGATCAATTCATGGACCTTCCAAACCGATACACAGAGAAACTGATCATGGGTCGAACCGAGAACAACTCTGCGACCTCCCTAACAACTGGAAACCCATGTCTCGACTTCTTCTTCCGCATTGTTCCTGATACCCCACCTGAAAAACTCACTCACCTTCTTTCTCTGGCTTGGGATCAGGATTCTCTCACTGCCCTCAAACTCCTTGCTCAGCTCCGAGGAGTTCGAGGCCAAGGCAAATCAGATCGAGAAAATTTCTACACGGCGGCCTTGTGGCTTCACCAAAACCACCCAGAAACCCTAGCCGAGAATGCGCACCTCTTTGGGGAGTTTGGATATTTGAAGGACGTGCCTGAGATCCTCTTCCTGTTGATCCAAGGACCTCATGCTCGAAAACTCAGAAGACAACAGCAACACCTGAGAAGGATAAAATTTGTTAGGGGGCGTGAGGAATCCAGACCGCCCAAAAGAAGAACGTGTGGCTGAGAACCTTGCAAGGGGCAGGGCTTTGAAGGCCACCGTCAAGGAAGAGAGAAAAAAGAAGCGGTTAAATCATGCAAGGATAGCATTAGAGAGGTATGATTCTGACTCCCAATACAGATATCTCCATGATAGGATTTCAGAAATTTTTGCCAAATTATTGGTATCTGACCTGAACCATGCAAATTGTGGTGATATCAAATCCCTGAGCCTTGCAGTCAAATGGTGCCCATCTTTGGACTCTTCATATGATCGAATAACCCTAATTTGTGAGAGTATCGCTAAGAGGATCTTCCCTAAAGACACAGACCCTGAATACACGCTCTTAGAAGAGAGGCATTATGCCTACAGGATCCGAGATAGGTTGAGAAAGGAATTCCTCGTCCCTCTTCGGAAAGCCCTTGAGCTCCCCGAAATTTATGAGTGCAAACCAGTGGAGCAATCTACCTTATAACAGAGTAGCCTCAGTGGCGATGAAAACCTACAAGAAGCTCTTTGAAAAGCATGATGCAGAGAGGTTTGAGAGGTTTCTAGGAGAAGTAAGGCGAGGGGAGACAAAGATAGCAGCTGGGGCTTTGCTTCCTCATCAGATATTGGCTTCTGGTGAAGACCAGGTGGCTGAGCTTCAATGGAGGAGAATGGTCGAACACATGAAGAAGCAAGGGAAGCTTAGCAACTGCTTAGCTGTTTGTGATGTTTCAGGATCTATGGAGGGGAGACCGATGGAGGTCTGTGTAGCCTTAGGGCTTCTGGTTTCTGTTCTTAGCGAAGAGCCGTGGAAGGGGACTGTGATAACTTTCTCATAGAATCCCCAAATACACAAGATTGAAGGGGAGACCATCTTTGAGAGGAGAAAGTTTGTGGAAAGAATGGATTGGGGCTCCAACACTGATTTTCAAAAGGTTTTTGATCTGCTTTTGGAGGTTGCAGAGACAGGTGGGTTGGAGAGAGAGAAGATGATAAAGAGACTATTTGTTTTCAGCGATATGGAGTTCGATCAGGCCTCTACGAACCAATGGGAAACTGATTATATGGTGATAGAGAGGAAGTTTACCGAGAGAGGGTATGGGAAGCCTCCTCAGATTGTGTTTTGGAACCTGAGGGACTCAAGATCTACACCAGTGGTGAGTGGACAAGAAGGGGTGGCACTAGTGATTGGGTTTTCAAAGAATTTGCTAAAGGGGTTTATGGATAGCGGAGGAGTGATCAACTCTGAGCTCATAATGCAGGAAGCTATAGCAGGGAAGCTTTTTGAAAAACTAGTTGTGGTAGACTGAACCAGCTCTTTCAATTTAGACAATTATCTGTTTGGTATGCGTGAAGGTATTTTCATGAAAGTAAAAAATTGGTTGCCAACTGGTGTGGTGTGAAAAAGTGAAAAAATGTGTTGGTATGAAAAAACTTCCACACTTCACATAAATACTTTCACGAAAATATTTTCACGTGTAACAAATGTGCATGACTTGAATGAAATGATGTCTTTTATTTTCATGAGAGGCCTTGAATGAAATGAGACTTTTTCTTTCTTCTTATAGAAAATAATCAATGAATGACAAAGTTGGATGTATTGTTAGAGAATCATTGAATGATTGAAAGCTCGTCATATGCTAGAGGACCATACACTACAAATTCTTTGGAAAAAGAGAATCAAGGGAAACAGCTGAAGACAGCTCACAAAACCGCAAAATTAGAGAGCACTAGTTAAATGCTAAAAGAACATAATTTATTGAAATAAGAAAGAGAATGAACCATGCCGAGTTTCCAAGCCTGGGTAAAGGAGGAGGGTTGTGTTAGGTAGTCAGCCAGCGAACCTAACACAACCATATATCTCGCTTTCTTGCTTAGAGCAGCCCTCTCTCTATCTCAGAGATCGGAGCTCTCTCTCTCATAGCAAACCTCTGTCTCTCCCTCTAATCCCTCAAAAGTCGCTCTCTTTCTCCATCTTCAACATTGGCATGATCACCTCTGCAATTCCTTGGGACCACATACTGGACCAGCTTGGAATATTTAATCGGGTAGGGTTCTTGATTGCATTGTTAAGTTTATGCTTTTTCCTTTGAATCTTTGTCTTTTAATGCTTTTTCCTTTGTATCTATATCTTTTGAATCTGTATTTTTGTGCCATTTGAGTATGTAATTGATTGTAAATAAGTTTGTGAAATTGCAGATAGCTCTTGCTTGGCATTGGTATTGTAATTCATTGAAATTCGATGGCTGCATATTTCTTACTTCTGAGTGATATGCATTCGAGGCTGATTTGAATTGGATTGATGGTTATATGTGCATGAATTAGAAATAAAAGATGATAGAAAGGCAAAAATGTCTGTGATTCAACTTTGACCCGATAGTGGTTTTGGGGGCAAATCTCTTGATGGGAAAGAGTGACATTAGGCAGACTCTCTCTCTTACATGTTTCCTTGTAAGGCAAAATGGGATTTCTCATTGCCTATTGGGTTTTTATTCTTTTCTTTTAAAGTTTTAAAAATGGGTTTTCTTTGATATCAGAAATTCATTAGATTAGTTTTAGCGGAAAAAAAAAAGAAAAAAAGAAAGTCTTGCAATTGAGAAAATGGGATTTCATAAATGAGCATGATTGACGTTGTAGAAGTTATAAAGGTATGGGTTTTAACGAAACCATGTCTTTAACATGGTTTACTGATAAAGAAAATAGCATTCTTGTTGCCTACTGGAATTTTGGTTTTTCTTCATGAAATTTTTTTTTCTTTGGCATGGTGAGATTATATTTTGTTTCTGATGATGTATCAGAAACTTCTTTTTTTTTTTTTTAATGTATTTTTATTGCATTTTCTTGGGATTCTTAGAGCTTTGTGTGGATTGCATTTTTGCATGTCCAGGTATGCAAAATTCATTATTCTTACTTATTTCTTTATGGTAACCGAATAGTCCTTGGATACTCATTGGTAGCCTAAGATATTCTGCTAAATTAAGGATACAATGGGATATTGAGCAAGCGGGTGGATCTTCATCATAAAACCCTTGGATGCAAGAGATACTTTCTGTAGTTTCATTTTAACATTTATATTTCAGTTCTATCTCGGCGTGTATGGAATTCTTGTGAATTTCTATGTTGAACTTCTATTACCGACTATATCACTATTTAGCTTCCTTCCATCTTGTAATCCATTTATGTTATTATCTAAGTAGAGATGGTTAGATATTCTTATGTTTAACAAGTGGTTAGATATTCTCATTATGAAGTATTGTGAAGGCAACGCAAGGGTTTTAATCTTTTTTTTTAATATGGCATTTTACTATAGAATGATTGGGAATACCACCTTATTTTGATTCACTAGCATCTCCCTTATTACGCATTTCTTACAATTATGGATTGTCATTAATCTAGATCCTGCATGGAAAAGAAAATCTTAGTCTGCTTTTCTAAACATGTAACATACATATTCCTCATGCATTTGGTTGGTCTAAATTTGTTGTCTTTGGTTGTGCCTTGAGTTTGGCAAACTTGAGCCTATTATTCTGATAAGTGATAAAAGAAATGTTACAGAAAGACCACAAAATATGTGTCAAATGGAGTGTCATTTGCATATTGGATATGAATAGTAGAAAAACTGTTTTAATGAATAATTTGATACAATGACATGGTGTTGGAAACTTAAATTTTTTTTTGCTAATTATGCACTGAAAAAATTAAACTTACTGCATAGTACAATGTGAGGCAATATGAAGCATTAGTATACGAAATGGTTATGGGAGCCATTGAACAGATGGAGAACCTATCCTATGCGTATTGGATCTGTCCTTTTTTGTTTTAGCTATGATGAAGTTTGGGTATGATGGGGTTTTGATGAAGAGGAAGCATTATCCTCTTTAGTTTGAAGGACTCATCTTAAGGCCTTTTCAAGTGAGTCTCTCCATATTTTGGTCATGGATGTAACATATATTAAGAAAATTGTGTATAAAGTTATAATAGACTAACTGGCAGTAATTTAAAGTTTGATAAACTCAGGTAGTGCAGCATAAAACAACATTTCGATCTTAACATGAAACTCACACCGCAAGAATTGAGTGGGACAGCTAACACACCCTTGATTTTCCCTGATGATTAAGGATGCCAGAGCATTTTGTAATTGATCATTAAGGCAGCCATAACAAGGATGAGGAGGATAACAGGGCCTGGTTCGGAGGAGTACATTAAGGTAACTTTTAAATTTGGTTGCAAATTCCTAGTTGAAATCATTACCTAGCATGTAGATTCCATGTTTGCCATTTACACCTGTGCATGCAAATGAAACACGTTCAAAGAAACTAGATACAATCCTACCTCCTGTGCACCTCACGGATCAGGTTTTCAGAGATGGCACTTAGATTTTTGGATATTTTGACTTAGGCACAAGCAATTGATTTTCGGACTTCGTTTCCATTTTAAAGTGGATTTTCTATCTGTCTAGAATTGAGCCATGTTATAGATATGATGTTTCTTTTTTCGGGTGATTGGATATGATGAAAATTTCGATATGGGTGGTAATCGTGGTGATCTTTTCGGCTTAAGTGGTTAGTGCTATGTATTTTGTGTGTAGTTCTATGGCTTGAGTTTCAATAATCATCGACATCGTATAGAGAGAAGAGAGAGAGAATATAATGTCCGTGTATCAAAATTGCACCTTAAAAAAAATCTAAACAAGGGATGTCAAGCCGACTTGGTGGGTTGTGGCTAGCATCGTGTTAGATTAGTTGTCTGTATATGCAACTCGACTTATCTCAATGCGTATCATGCAGGGTAAGGGATACTCCTGAATTGACGTTATTTGTAATAATAGTAATTGGAATACTTATATATATATATATATATATATCTATATATATATATATATATATATATATGAGGGTGCGGTTTGTATAGAGTTTAGGCTCTAATCAATCAAATTAGAGCCTACTTTCAAGTAGTGTCGAAAAATGTGGTTTCAACACTGAAAATCTTCGTGATAGTTTTAAAATATATTTTCATATTTATTGATAAAGTTTAAAACTTCAAAACTAGTGTAGATCGAACGATCTATGAAAACTTGAAAATCTTGAAAATTGACATTCCAAAAATGCATTACAAAAGTCCACTATTTCCAAAACTTGAAATCCATTTTTTTCTAATGTCTATGCATCTTGATGTTGAGATGATCAATTTGAGGATATTTGGGCATTAAAACAATTTGTGAAAATTTTGAGGTAGGCTCGAATTTGATTGTTTAGAGCCTCGGTTCTATATAAACTTTTCCCTATATAAAAAAGCTGGAATTAGCCTACTAACTCGTATGAACATATGAACCCAACGGCCCATATTGAATTTGGGCCGACTTGACGATTAAGGATGTCCAGTAGTGCTTGATATTTTTTTTTTTTACAAATTCAAATCACTTGAAATTTTAGATATGTGTTTTTCTCATCAAAGTGTACCTAATAAAAATTTTAAAAAAATTATTCGTGAGAACAAAATGACCAAAATATCCCTCAACTTTTTGGGGGTATTTTGATCAATTATTTCATTTAAAACATTTTTTTTATATATTTTTCGAAGATTCACCTATTTTTGATAAACATATATCTAAAATTTCAAATGATTTGGGACTTGTGAAAAAAAAAAAAAAAAACTTAAACTAAGACACTATCGGACGATTATTGATTGTTCAGAAAGGACCC